>WAAG01041223.1:6885-40325 GCA_013390105.1 Tichodroma muraria
AAAAAAAAATTGCAATAAAGCACATTGACATGTAATGTTTTAGAAGGATGTACTGACAGCTGTTTCTAATAAATGCCGAACTGCAGCGTGGTCGGGCTGCCGTGGTGTAGCTGTGTCTGTCTCCCAGACGAGGCCATGGGCATCATCTTTAACAGAAGCTTTAAAAAAAAGACTTGCAGAGGTCTGATTTCCTCTAGGCTGGAGAGAAAGCCCCTCCTGGGGCTGGAGGAGGGGGGAATACACATAGCACATGCGCATTCCTTAGTGGAGCCTTCCCTGTGTTCCTTTCACGGCATCTTCCGAGTGAGCAGGAGCCATCAGCAGTTCTTGCATGGCTCACTGCTTCCTCTGCCATCAGGGAAAAACACGTTTGGTGATGCCACTGTTGGTGCTGGGGAGAGAGGAGGGGATGCACCACTTTAGTGGGGTCTTAGGAAAGACACAGCTCAGCTGCATCCACTCACCTAGATTTTGCAGGAGTCTGGGAAATCACTGTTTGCTTTCCCAATGCCTTTATGAGCACCAGGCACTGGAACCACTGAAAAATCAGTGAGTTTGTGGGTGGTCTTGCTGATCCTCTTTCATTGCAAACACAGGTGATGGCAGGAGGGCAAACTTGGGGAGATGTTTTGCCCCTTAAACTTGGCAGTCAGATGGGATGCCACCCTAGCATCCTCAGAAATTTAGGGCAGGGACTGTGGCTGTGTGTGGCTTGGTGTTTTTGCAGCCCCATGAGTCGACCTTTTTTGCAGACTATCGAGCAACATGTTTCCAACCTCCTGAGTCAACCATTTTTTAAAAAATGCTGCATCAGCATTTTTCACAGGGCCGAGTAAGCCTTTTCAGCTGCTGAGTCAGCATTCCCTCCATCACCCGCACCAGAGGCCCCTCCACCAGCGGGCAGGGAGCACCCAACTGGGCAGAAAACATCCCTGATCATGTTGCAGGGGAGCTGGGAGCACCCAAATGGACCCTGAGGGCTCACTCAGGCATCTGCCATTACACCCAGCAAGGAGCTCACCCCATGTTGCAGCACCTCAGGGTGCTCCCTGCTGTCCTGCCCACAGCACTGGAGGGATACAGCCCCTTAGAAACACCACCTGCAACAGCAGCAGCCACGTGGTACCCAAATGGATGAGCCACTGGCTCTGCGGGTTGGTGTTCACTGCACTGGCACCCCCAGGCAAGGGGAGAGCAATGGGGAAACATCAGCAAGAAACTGAGAGGACTCCGCAAGGTGCTCCAGGGGCCTGGCTCTTTTTTATAATTATTTAATTTATTTCTTTTTAATAAGGGCTAATGAGGTAGAATTGCAGGGAAGATGTAAGTCACTAATTGGCGAACAGTTTTTCAGGGCTTTGCCAGACTGTTCGTTGTGTTATGAAAACATCACAGCCGGAGACGGCGTAGGAAATTTCCAAGCGGCCGAGCTGACTGGATGGAAAGAAAAACACCTCCCAGCTCAGATGTCTTCTCAGAGAAAGGGCAGATCCTGGGGATTTTTCCATCTTCAGCAATTCCACAGAACTTCCTGCAAGTCCCCTGGGTTCCCCCCTCACTCAACACACAGGACCTTTCCCAGGGGCAGGCAATGGCCTGGCACCACCAGGCATGGCACCATAGGGCAGGGGTGCAGGATGGACGGACAGAAGTCCCCAGGTTGCTTTCATGGAATTTCTCTTCCCCTCCATGCAGGAACCCACTGTAGTGGGAGATTCATGTGAGGATCTCGCCCATGGGGAAAAAAAAAAAACTGTCAGGAAAATCACAGAGACCTCCAAAAGCTTATCCTTCCCCAGCGAAAATGTCTTGATGTAAGGGATCGGGGTTTGGTTTGAAACCAGGGGCTTGTTGCAGCAACCAAGTTGCTCCATGTTTCCCCCTTGGTTCCATTTCTCAAAACAGACTTATTCCAGTCTAATAGTTTAGTTTAATAGACACTGTGTTGCTGGGCAGCAGGAGCAACACAACCACAGCCACAGCTCTGAGTACCAGTCATAAATAAAGGGCAGGGTGGTGAGTGTGCTGTACAGCACCTTGAGCAGACCAAAATCCATGAGGGATGGGATTGCTTGTCCCTTCTTTCCCACTCCAACATGCACAGCCGAAATGTGGGATCCATCAGGCACCTCTGCCATGAATGAGGCACCTGAGCCTGGAAATGCAGTCGGGGCAGCTGCTTCTCGCACCAGTCCCACTGGGTTTGGGGTTGGGGTGAATGCAAGGTACCCAAGATAGAGGGAGCTGCCTGAATCCCCTGGGGACAGGACGCCTCCCAAGGATGCAGAACCTGGCTGAGCCCCAGGGAGACACGAGGATGGGGGGCTGTTCACCCTGGGCATGGGCTACAATTCATCCCCGTGAGACCTGAGATGCAGCATTTCCCTCCTTGCAGCATCAAGTCCAAACTTGGAGCAGCAGTCAGCAGCTTTCAAGTGAATTGGTGGATTAGGGTTGGCCAGAGACCCAGAATCCCCACTTCATGGGAAATCTCATCATGTTGCTTGTCAGGTTTCATCCAAATTGGAACAAAATGGTAATGTACAAAATTTGACACTGGAAAATACTTTCAAGGGGGAGAAAAAACATCCCACACTGATTTTTGTTGAGCTGGCACAGTCCCACACCAGCATTAGCCTTTCTATGTCAATGTTATCCATGTGCCCAGAAGGACAGAACCTTCGCTCTGACCAACATAAGCCACTTCCTTGGCTACTATTTTCTCCAAATTTTCTCTTGACTGCTATTTTCATCAAATCTGTTCTTTCTGATGGCAAATCTTTCTCGCTGAGATCTGATTGGCTTTGTAAAGAAGTGATGGGTAGGAGACAAAATGCCAGGCACCCTCTGAATGATGTCTCTGTGCTCCCTGGGCAGAAGGTGTGATGGAGGAAGAAGAAAAGGCTGCAGAGCACCAGCCTGGGTTGCTTCACACTCTCCTGCCTCCCAACCCATCCTTGGTGGTGGTGGTGGCTCCTGGGAAACACCTTGGCCACCTCTGCCCAGTCACTGGTGCACTTCAGGGCAAAACCCAGTGCAGGTTCCCCGGGCTCCAGGTCTCCTGTGCACAGCCATCTGCCCAAAGCCCTTCCCTTCTCTGGCCCCACCAGACCCAAGCCATCTCCCCTGGACAAGGGGCAAAGCCTTGACCTCTCCCTTGGAGCAGGAGGAAGCTCCTCACATACAGCTGGCTCAGTGTCCCAGCCCTGATGCAAACTAGAGCAACTCAGGGTCTGATTCCCAGAAGAGAGGTAAGGAGCAGGAAGAGGAGCACAAGCTGTCACAAGACTTTGGGGACAAGCAAAGGCATGTCCCGTGGTGGAGACCTTCAGACAGAATAGGATGCCAGGAGGGCAGGGGCCAAGGTGTGACCCTCCATCCCTAAAATCTTTCCCTGTGCTCCTGCATGGGCTTCTGGGCAAGATCCTGGCTTTCCCTGCTGCTGCCACTGCTCTGTGCCCAGGAGAGGCACTCGATAGTCACAAGCCGGCTTTGAGCAGAACTGCGGCTGGAGCATTTCCCAAACTTTCCCTTTGCTCACACTTTCAAGGGAAGGGGCAGGATGGGCGCACTGAGAGCAGAGCCAGCCGCCCTGGGCAGGTGCTGTGCACGCTCCCGCGGCCGCTCTGCCAAAGGAAACACAAACATCCTACCCAAAGAAAGCACTTTTCATCGGCAACACAAGTTCCCATTTTTGCACAGGGCTGTCTGTTCCGGGCAGCTTTCCCCACCACACTGCCGGGCTGAGCAAGGGCCCGGCCGAGCTTTCCGGGCTGGGCTCTGGCCAGAGCCGCCCTTCCTGCCCCACGTTAGACCCACAGAAACCAGGCAGCGTGACCACGTCCGGCACCTGGAGAGGATTTAGGCTGACCTGGTGTGAGACACCTCAGAGTTAAAGGGGCTTAGTCAGCCTCAGAGTCCCTCCCACCCTTGAGGTGTGGAATTTGGGGATGTAGGACTCTGGAGATTGGAGACCTACAGGCTGTGGGACCTTGCTTCTTACTTCTGGCAAGGGGAATTTTGGCCAAACCCAACGGTCCCAGCACTGCAGACAGAGGTGGTGAGGCCCCATAACCTAGAGGGAGCTGTGGAAGGGAAATTCCAGTGTCATGTAATGGTACAGCTTAACACCAAGCCAGGGCAAAAAACAGGCTTATTAAAACTGGTTACTAAAATAAATAAATAAATGAATAAATAAAAGAAACTAAAAAAATAAAAGTCAAGTGTTACTTTATGAAGACCTGAGGAGAATGCAGGATTCAGGGGTGAGGAGGAGTGGGAGTGTCAGGGCACTTGGATGTATATCACTTATAGTATGAATAGTTCTGACTATTTTATACTTGCCCTCAGTGTTGGGTGGGCAGATGAGGCTCCTCATCCTGCTCCTCTGCCTCCATCAAAGCACTGCCACTGCGGCAGAGCTAGCAGGTCCCTGGTCCCAGCCTCACCTGCCCAGCCTCACCTGCCCCATCTCACCTGCCCAGCCACCGGCGGGAGCGAAGTCCACAGCAGCAAGGCTGAGGCCTCAGGAACAAAGCAGCCTTTCACAGCAGCGGCTTGGCCAGAGGAACCAGGGAATATTCCTGTCCAAGGGCTCCCAAACGGCTCCTAGCTTTGATCCTGGGCACAGGGCGGGTTGTTGGCATTTTTCCTTTCCTTCTTTGTGTTGCTCTTTATTTTTTTTTCCTTCATACTTCATGGCGTAATTTTTGTGTGTGTCTACAATTTCTAGGAGAAATTTCTTGACACTCTGGGAAGAGAAACCTTCTACTGGGAGCAAGATGCAGACACTGCACAGCCCTTTCACTTGTCTCCTAAGGGAGAAAAATCCCTCCTCCAGGATTCACTGGAGGCACAAGTGTTCATCACCATCATTTTCAGTTCAGAAGTTATTTTCTGAACATGTCTGATAAATCCCAGCCTCACTCAGGATGTGAAACTGAACCTGCTCCACAGCTATGTACCTTCCTCCCAAACCACATCCCTTCCAGGGGACCCACTGGCTTTCATGCTCAGGTGGCCTTTCAGACTCTCCGTGTGATGGGGACAAGCATCTTCCTCCTGAGCAGTCCCCAAACCTGCTGGCTTCCAACCAGTTCTTCTGTCACCCGTCTAAAGCCTGCTCCCCCACCCCAAATGCAGAGGGAGGGGATGCACCAACCCACCTTCCCCAGCTAAAGTTGTGCCCAGCCTGGGGCTCTCCCCTCCTGCAGCACAGGGAATGCTTCCCCACAAGCCTGTTCATCATGCAGTGTGGGGCACACCTGACACCCCTGGCAGGGCAGGCCAAGCCCCCCCTGCCCACTGCCCACATCCCAAATATTTTTAGGCAGATGGAAACATGCCTTTGCTGCTGCCAGCCTTCCGTGCAGGAATGGGAGGAGACAGATGGGATGGAGAAATTGAGTCAGCCCTGAGAGGTCACTATGGCAGCCAAGGGAATAAAACCAACCCCCTCCTCTTCCTCCTTCTCCTCTTGCTCCTCATCCTTCTCCCCCTGGTCCCACCACCCACCTTCTGACGGATGTTGCCTTTGGACCAGCCCTCTTGCCGTCCAGCTGCCGAAAAACGCTGCGGTGAGCCCAGCGCGCCCGCGGGCCGTCTGGAATCCATCACTGTCTGTGCACAGGGACGCCAGCCAAACCCTGCTCCTGCCTGCTGCTGGCAGCTCTTGGCTTTCCAGGGGAGCACCTGCGGGTGCACAGGGCTCCCCCCACTTCCCAGCACTGGAATTCAGCTGAGAACCTGCTGTACCACCGGCCGTGGCTGGGAAGGGGAGCAGCCACCCCACAGCCCCACGGGAGCCCCAAACCGGCTGACAGGGGCCAGCTCCATGCTGGGAACGGTGCTTTTTCTCCCCTGCCAAGGTTTGGGCTGGTATCTCCAAACTGTGGAGGTGCCATGGAGGATGTCCCTCGCCAGTCTGATGTGCTGGGCCATGCTGCAGGGCTCCAGGTGCTACAGGGCATTTTCTGGCTCTGCCACTGCATTCCCAGATCCTTGGGAACATCCCTTCAGCCCTCCCCATGAGGCTCAATGCTCTTTGGGGTTCATCCCCCTCTTCTTGAGCAGTAAATGTCCCATCCTGCAAACAGACCCCAAAGGAGCATCATCCCTCTGTTCCCATGGGTGCAGCACCCACCCAAAATGTCCCTGGTGTTCCTTCCCTGTGTTATCTGCACCGCTATCAGCATAAGCCACTCCTGGAGCTTCACCAACACCTGGCCACAGCACCCTCAGTGATCTGCAGCAGTTCTGGTGGAACTCCAGCCTCACTCCCCTGAGAGCAGGAATTGGAGAAGGATGGAGTGGATTGCCCTGCACTTGGGATGTGCCTGCACATACGTGTGCATGTCCTTCCCCTACGCAGGAAGGCCCCAGCAGGCAGGAAGAAATAGGAATTCCAGCCCAACTCCAAATGCAATCTCACACCAGCTCAAGCTGCCAAGCCCCAAAGACCCCCAAAAATTCAAATTTGGGCTTCAAATCAACAGATCTTATTCCTGTCCTAGTGCCAGCACCTGCTCCTCCCGCACAAGGACAGAGAAGCAGGGCTGGAAATGTGTGTGTCCCACAAGCAGGAGGGGTTTTCCTGGGTGCTGGGTTGGGAATTTAACATAAACCAGAAGTCTCATGGCACTGGCTGCATGGGCAGCACTGGCCTGACTCCCACAGCTGGAGAATTCCTGGGAAAAAGTAGGGTCTTCATCCACCTGCAAAGCAGATGGGTGGGCTGCCCATGCTCCATAGTGCAGGCAGGGCAGGGACTCAGCTGCTCCCCAGCACTGCTCCACCACCATTCCCTTGAATTTGGAGGCTCGCATCCCCAAACAGGGGACAGCAGCCACAGCCCCACAGGTTTCTGCTGGACATTGTTGCATCCAGCTGAAGGTTTGGGAAAGAGGCAAGGAGGTGAATGTTCCTCCTTGCCCAAAGTCCTTCATGGCTAAAGCAACAAGGAAGGTTAAGGGCATAGAAATGCAAGGAATGGGGGGCAGGAAGGGGCACAAGGGGCCCTGCTTCCCTCCTCATGCTCTAAACATCCTCATGTTCTAACAGTGAGAGGGAATGTGGGCAGTGCTGGGGAGCAGTGCAGTGCCCCTGTCCCACGGGAGCATCCCTCACTGCTCTGGGAATGTGCACCCCCAAGCAGCCCCATGGACAAATCCAACAGCACCTGCAGGATTAAGGAGCACCCTCATTAATGACAACTCCAAAATTAACAGGCTGGCTCCACCACCCACATCAACTTCTGAAAAGTCAGATGAGGCTGGAAGGGAGACAACAGGAGCCAGATACTTTTCTGGAGAGCAACCAAGCAGGAAAGTGGCCTGGGGTGTCACACCAGCGACCTGGGGCTGGAAATCTTTAAAACCTCATTTTTCATCTTCTCCCTGTCATCTCCAGCAAAGCAACCATGGCTGTCAGGGGATGAGAGGATGAGCACAGGAATCTTTTATTGGGGAATGCCACCTTCTGCTGCTGGTGACCTGGGAGGGCAGCACCTTTCCCAGAGACCTTCTTTCTTCTTCAGGATTAAGAGGGGTGCCCAGAGCAAAGCCCAGACTTCCTTGCAGAGCAGTGAGACCCCATGTCCTCACTGCCAGCAGCAGGGATGGCTTGGTCATATACTCTGAGGGAACCCAAAGGAAAACTCTTTGGGATGCTGCCCCACTGTGCTCCTCACAGAGCCTCCCAGAAGCTGTTTTGGGGGCAAATCCAGCCTTTTAGGAAAGCAGAAGAGCTAGCTACTGACCAGAGAAGAGTTTGCAGCCACGGGCCCATAGGTTTAGCTCATCCTCCCCTGCCTGATGGCATCCAGCACCCTTGCAAGGGGGCAAACCAGAAAGATTTATTTATATGCCTGTATTAGAAATAGAAGAAGATGCTAAAACAAGCAGCTGTGGTGCAACTCCAACTTCCAAGCCCCTGAAGGACCACGGAGGTCAATGAAGCTGCGGTGGGTTAAATACCACCTGACCCACTGCCTCTGTGAGCACCAGGGACAGTCAGGGATGCATCCCGGTGAGATCCGGGGGAGGAGGGAACTCTCCCAGCCTGACCCCACCGAGTTCAGCCACAGCCCTGCCCGGAGCAGCCCCCCAGGCAGCGCCACGGGAGCGCATCCCACTGCCAGAGGGATTCCCAGCCCGCGGCATCGCCATTCCTGACACACCCCGGCCCCCATCTGGCGCACCTCAGCCCGGCAGGACGATGCCCCCGCCTCACCCCTGCCCCTCCTCACTCTGGTTTAACCCCTGCGTCGTGTCACCCTCCCACGCGGGGCCACCCCCGGCAGCCTGCCCGCACGCCCAGGGTCAGCGGGAGTAAGCCGGTGAGGATGCTCCGTGCCCGGGCTCACGGGAGGCGCTCCAGGGGAGCCCCGTGACGCGGGCGCAGCTCGGCGGGATTAGTGGGCAGACGGACGTGACTGCGAGGCAGTCGCCTGGTGCTAATTAAAGAAGGGATATATTTAGACACCCGGTTATCCCCTGCATTTCACTTATTTTTAGCTCCCAGTCTGCCAGGCTGGGGTGGCACATGGGGAAGGGCACGGACGCAAGGCAGGATGGATCCAGCCCCGGCAGCGAGGAGGTCACAGCCACACGTCCTGGCCAACACTGAGCCCCTGGGAGAAGGAAACCTCTGTCCAAACTGGCTGCAAAGAAGAGAAAGGTTTGGTTTTTTCCCAGAAAGGCAGGGAAATGGATTTCAGGGAGCAATAGGAGCATCCCTGCTCAGTCCTTGCCCCAGATCCATCCAGCCTTTGCCACCACCCACACCCTATATTTGGAGTTGAAAATGGGCCTTTTTTGGAATCACACAGCAAAAAGCACAGCGGTGCCCAGAGCAGAGGCAGCTCCCTCATTCTCAGAGACCCATCCCTCTGCAGTGGCACCGGCCTGGCAGCAATGCCACTAGCCCCCATACCTTCTTTCTTTCCAATACTGCCCCTCAGCACAGCCGGAGTGTCTCCTTGGCACGTGGCTGAGCACTCCATCCACATGGGCCATCGGCAGGTGTGGAGCTTCCTTGGGTCTTAAGTACCCTGAAAAGAGTGGAGGAACAGCAGAAAGGACAGAGCCCAGCATCCCTGCATCCCTCCTGGGCCAGGACAGCCCATTAGTCCCATTCATTTCTCCCTTTGCTTCACTCCCACAAGTGCTCTGGGATTTTATATTTGGGGGTTTGGGGTTTTTTCCCCTTTCCAGTGTGAAATATTGATCAGGTCTCTGCAACCCTCCAATCCCCCCATCCCACCTCCTAGATGCCCTGCTTCCCTCATGAAGTGGAGGGTGGGGTGTGGGAGAAAATCAAAGTAATGGGATAATTAATAACCCAGGGAGTTGAAACTCAGCCAAAAGCCAGGCTGCTCTGGCTGGCCTGGAAGGAGGCTTCCCAGCAGGGAAGGTTTTGTTTGAGGGTGTTTTTGGAGCTGAACAGCATTCAGGGGTGGCCAAATTTCTTCTTAGGTAGCCCATCAGGTAAAGCCTCTTCCAAAACAGTGGGGCTGGGAAGTTTGGACCATAACTCAATAAATCTGAGATGGAAAAAACCCTCACTCTAATTTCTTTACTTATTTAAATCCTTTGACTCTAGGAGCAGGTGTCCTGCACCCTCCAGTCTGTAGAGAGTGGCCAGGGCTGGCTGTGTGGGGTTCTGAGCCCCCATCACCTGGGCTGCAGCTTGCCCTGGTTCCCTGCTGCCCATCAGAATTAGGCAGCTCGTTTGAGCAGGTTTACGATAATCATCAAATAACTCGTTCATTGACAGCATGTCAGGCTGAGAAGACTGACTGAGCCCTCGTTTGCTGATTGCTAATTAGCTTAACATTCCTAATCCCTCATTAGTGACTATGAAGTAAGCTCTGAAATATGAGGTCAGCCCTAATCAGCATTTAAATTATAAAGCCCACTGGCATATGATGGAGGCTGAAGAGGGGGTGGCTGCAGGCCAGCCCTGGGTGCTTCCATGGTCACAGGGAATGAGGCTGCACAGAGCAGAGGCAGATAGGAAGAGTTAAACCCTGTGGAGCCACGGACATCTGCACACCCCCCCAGAGCAAAGCCCCTGTACTCAGTGCCCGACCCAGATCCACATCAGGAACAGGCAGCAATGTGGGGTGCAACACACGAGGGGCCTCAGGTTCCTCTCGAGTCCCCAGTGCATCCAACAGCAATTCCAGCTGTGGCTTCCATCCTGGGCAGACTGTCTACAGAATCACAGAGGACTGTCTAGAGAATACAGAGAATCCGAGTGGGAAGGGACCCACAAGGACCAGCTGTGAAGTGAATGGCCCATACAGGGACCAAACCCATCCGCACCATGCTCTGACCAACACTGGGGGGCCAAGCGCCCGTGAAGGATGCCCCAGCTTTCCCCAGTTCCCATCTTCGAGATTCCAGGATAACTGCAGGCAGCCAGGCTGTTGGCAGTGGGACTTTCCCCAGACTCACCCACACCCTCTGATCCCGGGGAAAAGAGTCAAACCTCGGCATTGGCAAGCGGGCACCGAAGTGCGCTGGGCTGCCACTTCCATGCCATCGTTTGGGAGGAAAAAATGTCCCTTAGTTGTTGTCGCTCAATTTCTGGAAGAATAAACTGTTGTGGACTGAGAGTTACTTACTTCCTGGCTGGGAAACTTCCACAGGAGGGCTGCAGACGTTAAAATAACCCTAATTAAACTCCAGCTAGTGAGCCTTAAAAAAGGAGAAAAAGATCTCTGTTCCCATGAAAATGTAATTTGAAAAGCCCTTGCATCGCAACTCTGCTCATCCAGGGCGGCGCTCCCACCTCAGGCCCTGTGTTGCTGGAGACGATGCTCCGGATTTGGGCGGTGGGGCAGGGCCAGCTCCTGCTCCAGGAGCCGGGAGCAGGGAGCTCTGCCGTGGCAGACGCGCGGGTTATTCCGGCGCGGCGGGAGAGGCACCGGGGTCCTCTCGCTGCGCTCCCGTCCCTCCGGGCCCTGCGGTCCCCTCGGCGCGGGCAGGAACATCGCTCTTTCATCAGCCCACGTCAGCGATGACGCCCGGCGACACGGCGAGCGGCTGCCGGCAGCGGCTCCGCAAATCCCCTGCGGACGGAGCCGAGCTTCGCCCCCGATTCCTGCTCCGCACGGAGACACGGGATATTTTGAGCATCCTTGGCAGCAGCGAATGAGGATTAGTCCAATCCCCCCAGACATGAACGTCTCCCCAGCTCTATTTCCAAGGACAGGAATAGCCTTTGAAGTTTTTTTTCCATGTGGAGGGCACACACCTGCAAATGTTAAAAGCAAAGATCCGTTTCTGGGAGGGTTTTGGGTGGTGCAACATCAAGGGTGCCTAAATAAGTAGGTGAAAAAGGGGCCATGTAGCACCTGCTGGCTCTTGCCTTGTGGCTAATCCAAGCCAATGCCAAGCCCCTGCCCTTTGGATTTTATTGTGCATCCAATTCCTGAACCCATCAGACACAGTGTGGCCAGTCACATCCTCACCTTGCCCAGCCAAGAGGCTGAATTCATGTCTGACAGGTTCTTACCCCTTTTATCCCTTACATGTTTTTACCATCAGGACCCTGTGTTAGCAGGGACACAGAATACTATAAACTTACAGACTCAGGGGAGGATGGTAAATTCTGGGCTTGAGTTTCAGAGTGGAAAGCTTTGGCTTAGCCACACACCTGGCCTGTGGAGCAGAAAATCCCAAACAGCCTGGCAGAGTTACTCCTATACCCAGACACTCCACAGGCCATTTTCTGCCCCATCAAGCAGCTGGTTGAGCAGGCAGGTTGGGAGCACAGCCACCCCCAGTGCTATGGGAAACTGAGGGGGGACCAACCAAGAGACAAACACGAGTCTGGATTTATGTAAAAAAAAAAAAAAAAATTATTTATTTTGGAGGAGGATATGAACATCGACATGCAGGTACAACATGAATAAAAATTATTGCACCGCTATTATGTGGCAATTGTTCAAGTTTCTAAAAACACAGAAGTTCCACACTTTCTCTTATCTAGCTAAGTGCTGAGTGACACGGCTTGGCAGAGCCCAGCGCAGGAGGTGCTCTCACAGCCACCTGGATATGGTAATCGAACACAACGTAAACACACACTTCTGTCAAATCTTCTACTAGAAGTACAGAATTATCCTTCACATCCAGTAAGAGAAAACCAGAGAAAGACTTTATCCTCCCCTCTTCAGAAGAAAAAAAAAAATAAAAATACTCCAAATCACACCTTAATGCAAGTGTGGCAAACAAACCCACAGGTCACTCCTACCCCTTCCCCACAAGCGCTCTTTAGTACAGCAGCAGCCAAAGGCCTCCAACATTCGGACCCAGGAGTGGCCAGTACAACGCTAAAGTCTAATATTTACAATAAATATCATCCATTTCTCTTAGTTTGCAACAGTAAGAGACAAAGGGAAAAATAACACTGAGGCACAGGGCAGGGATGTGCCAGCTGGAGCAGAGAGGAGCTGCAGAGGCCAAACCAGCTTAAGATGCCGCCATCCCAACACGGATGAGGAGCAGGAGACACATCCAAGCTGACAGAAGGGAAGAGGGATACAAAGCAGGGAAGCAGCATATTTGGATGGCGACATGCACGGCTCATTCACCAAATGCACACCTCACGCTCGTGACTTCCACCTTCTGCCTGCCTGACTCGGGATTACCCACGGAGACCAAGGGCTGCGCTGGCCGGGGCTTCCCTCGGGCACCGCGGGTCCAAGGCGGCACTGGGAACACGCTCTTGTCCCTCAGACACAGCTTTTCCAACATCCTGTTCCTTCCCAACGCATTCTGCAAGCTTTTATTTGAGAAGGTATTTGAGGAATTTGTAGCATAGCAGAGCAAAGAATAAGTCTTGGTGTATCTACCTGGCTTATTATCAAAATTTAACAGAAGAAGTCTTTTTGCCCAAACTTCTTGCTGAAGTGCGCCATGTAAATTTGACAGCAGGTGGAACAAGGATGATGAGGCACCTGGCACACCAAGGGAAACTGCAGGACTGACCACGAGCAGGGTACACAGGGCTTCGCTAAAACGCTTTCCTGGCAACATTTTTTGGCTTTGGCTTCCAAAAAACCAGGGATTTTTAATTGCACTGACCACTCTCTGTACCGTAGCTACAAAAGAGGCAATGAAACACATGCCTCACCTTTTCTTTGGCCAACACAGGCAAAAGCAGCAAAAGCTGTGACATAGCAAGGGTTTTCACTCCTCCTTTTATGCCTAGGAAAGGATAATTCTGCAATTCAGCATGGGAAGCAGCGGCTGCAAAGGCAGGGAGCCAGCAGCTTACAGCTGGTACCGTCACAGGGTCCCACCCCTGCCAGTGGGGGATGAGCCAGGTTACCCAGCCTGGCTCACACCCCATGCTCACCTCCTAGGAGCAGTGGTCAGTTTTCTCCTCAGGTTTTTTAAACACAGAAGGAAAAGGGGGACCTGCCACCCAGGGAACAGCCAGGTCAGACCACGTCCTCACACAACTCCTTAATTTACACAGACACTTCCATCTCACCAAGGTCAGGTGCTCTCAGGAGAACAGCTTGTCAAGAAGGCTTGTCTTTGTAATTACCACAGACTCAGGATGCCAAATCCATTTTTCACTATTCCTGTCCATGCCATAATATCCTGCGCTGTTTCTCAACAATTTTTTAGTAGATCAACCCATCAGGGAGAAAACTAGTCAGATAAGAACCAGATCCTGCCAAGTCTGTTCCTTACTTGCTATTGCTCTAAATCAGCACTGAATTACACTCACCACCAAGAGCACTTGGAGAAGCTGGAGACACCCAGGACCCTGACAAGGCAGTGGAAATACTGTGGTTTGTAATTGCAAACCAAGTGTAAACAAGCAGCCTATGAATTCCAGGAAAAAGAGCGGAGAGACAGCACAGCAGGCTCTGCTCTCAATACCACCACAGCTAGGTTTATTAAGGTGTTACCTGGGAGCACTGAGGCTTTGGTTAGTGTAGTAGCAACACCATACATGTTCACACTGACACACAAGTAAACACTCATTTAAACATGTTAAAAAAAAAGCTCAAACTAAACCAAAACTTGGTCCAGAAATGAAGTCCAAGCAGCCAAAATCAAGTATATAATGGGGGGAAGCAACTGCTACACAGAAAGAAACAGGGTGAGATCCAGAGATTTTTGCGAGTTGTGGGTTGTACTGAAATCAGATCGAAAGAGATGGAGAAAATATATTCCTATATAATAAACATATTTGCATTTAGGGGAAGCGAATCAAAACTTCAAGTTCAGAGAAAGCCAAAACAGTGAAGAAAGCAGCAGTGTAAGGAAATCAGATCAACAGAGATGGGGCTTAGCCTGGAATACTGTTGCACAGTCATTCTGCTTCTAACAGAGTAAGCCAGTGAGCAGGGCACTATCCCTCGCGGGTGAGCCGCAGGGAGATCCACTCAGACAAGACTAGGATACAAGCTGAGCACAATCTGGGACAAATGATGGGAGTGTTCATTGAGAGGAACCTTTAATTGAATGAAGAAATGGCTTACAGTGCTACAGGTATCACCACTAGACACATTTATTGGTGCATTATTATTGGTCTAATCCTCAGCAAGGAGCACTGTCACCCAGAGTTGGTCACGCTTAAAGCAAAGCGATGTCTAAACCTAGGAGCAAAGAGTAAGTTTTTAATGCAAAGTGACCTCAGCAGTGGAAATTAACTAGCTATCAAGCTGAAATCTGAAAATACCACGTGTTTTGAAGTCTGCTTGCAGCTTGACCACAGAACTTGAGGAGTCTGAACTCTTTGTAGGTTTGTTTTTAAAATGGGCAGATTCAGAAAACTCAGCAAGTTTCCCAAGCCCCAATTCAGAAATGTTAAGGGACACCTTAAAATCCCTACCTATTTAGACTCACCAAGAGAAGGAAAAGTCTCCAAAGGTCATTTTTCATTGAGATAACTTTGCCAGATACACTGGAGAATACTCAACGACAAATTTTTCTACTTTAAAACCAACCTACAGGCACCCCTTTCCTGGGGTCACTTACTCTGAGGCAGGGCAAGTTATGAACTGAAGCCAGAGAAAGGAAGATAAAACATCACTAAAATTTTAAAAACAGACGGAAAAGTTGCCATGTGTCCCATACAAATAAGTAAAAACAATCCCCAAAAAAGCCAGCTTATGGATTGGAGATTTCTCTTTCCGATAATTCCATTGAAAAATACTCTTACTTGTTTTAAAGAGAAGAGAGGGATCTCTCTCTGTCCAGTCTCTCCAGCCGAGTCCTTTGTCTCCACATCCTCTAAGGACACAGGACTGTGAAGACCCATGGTGACAAAGAGGTTTTACTTGCACCAAAGGGGGTCTATAGTTTCAGAATAACTTGCAGACAAGAGGGTAGGTTCTTATTCTTGTGAAGGGACATCAGATAGTAAAACTGGAGCAAAAACTTGACATTTGTGAATTTCAATGGAATTTCAAAGAGAATGCTGAAAAGCAGGAATTTAAAAACAAGCTGCCTTTTTTGCACACAGAATTTTTGGGATCTCAAATAAATGTAGAATTAGAGGGAAGAGCGCATCAGGCCCTAAACTCAGGCAAAATAAAAGGTGTGGAAGGGAAAAAAAATAAAACTAAAGTGTTTCTTAAGCCCTGCTTTAAAGATACCCTGTTCTAAAGAGACCTCAAACAGCAAGCACTACTGTGTACAAAAATAGAATAGCAAGGATGAAAAAACACAAAAAACAGTATGAAAAAAACCCTCCCAAAAATAGATGTACACAAGTTCTATTTTATATTAGTGTATATTACAAAATTCAAACATGCAGTCTCTATTTTGAATGTAGAACGCTCCAGTCCATGAGTACCAGCGATGCTGCTATGTTTTCTTTACAGCATCATCATGTGAAAGGGGAAAGTCTTGTACTTTTAACTGATTTCCAACCTCTTTGCTTTTTGCTTGTGCCGGAGTCCCTTCTTTACAGGGCCTCGTGCTGCCATCTGGCAGAGGAGAGGCTCTCAGAGCTGCTTGTCCAAGAGCATGAGACAGCTCTTTCGACGGAGTGATTTTGCAGCTACCTGCCAATGCCTCAGGTGCTTTAGGACTGCAAAAAGGTGCCTCCTTTTTGACCACCACGGGACACGTTGCCTCCTTTTTGGCCCCCACAGGACACACTGCCTCCCAGGGCTTTGCTGGGTGTAAGGACTCTGCACAGGACCCGCTCCTCGTGGTCACACCATCTGTGCTAGAGGGTTTGGCCTTCTCTTGACATTCTCCTACCTGTGAAATTTCCTGCCTTTTTTGTTTCAAATCTCTCTCCTCTTTACAGGAGGCACCCAAATCCTTTCTCGTTTCCACCTCTCCAGACCCAGACATACTGAGCTTCAAAGGGCCCAACACGCCCTGGGCCAGGGGCACTAACTGGGACACGGAGAGCGCGCGCTCGATGGCACCGGGGACGAGGAGTGGGGAGGACACGGGTCCTGCTGGGCTCGTTTTGCTGCAGGTTAAAGCACCCTCCGCCTGGGATGAGCTGGGCTGCTGCTTGTCAGGGCTAGGACTTCTTTGGGACGTTTCACTGGCGCTCCCAGGAGACAGAAAGGAGGAGCTGTGCTGTTCCACAGGCTGAGGCGTCTCCTTGCGACCCTTCTCACCGCGGTCTGCGGGGCTCACCGTGACAGGAGTGCTCGTGTTTGCTGTGCACCACGAGGAAAGTGCCAGCAGAGGTTTGGAATCCTGTTTTTTCTGACTGCTTTCTGTTAGCACAGGCTCTTTCAAGTCAAGTTTACCACAGGAGGCCCTGGAAGAATCACCTTCTTCAAGTTCCAGGAGTTTGATAGATGGGCAAGGTTTATGTTCTGTGTGATCTACTGGTTTTTGAGTACCTGGAGTTCTCCCGAGATCTTTGATTGCTTCAGAAGACCTGTCTTTTGGACCAATACACTCCGAAGTTTTGTTTTCTGGCAATTTATGCTCCTTTGCAGTTGTTTCTGATTTTAGGAATGGCTTTTCTGAATTAGCTAGTTTTTCTGGAGAAGTCCTTGAGGGGAGCTCGGGTGGGGAGGGGTGCACACTGATTTGCAGTAGCTCTGAAACGGGCTTTGCCTGTTGAGTATTACCCTTCTGCAAATCTTCCGTACCTTTTGGATCTTCAGGTAGAAAGGCATCATCTTCAATACTATCCTTGCTTTCCAATTTAGATGAAAACTTATTATCCTCATTAAAAGAATCTGACCCTTGGTCTCCACTGCCACGGGGCTTGTCCAGTCTTCTCCCATCCTGACTATCTTCCGAACCATCATCTGTTTCATCTTCAGAAGAATCTACTTCCCTGATGGCCTCCTGCTTCTGCAAAGACTCCCTCCTCTCCACCCTGTCCTGCCGAATGGCACCCAGCTTCCGTGAGCCCGGCTTCTGCAGCATCCCTTTTTCCGCCAGCCCAAGTTTGCTGCCTGTCGTTTCGTTGGCAGATTCCTGTAAGCTCTGGAGGCTGGGATCCCGCTGTAACATCTCCTTCTTGAACTCAGAGTGGGAGATATCCAAGCTATGCTTGCGTGAGGAGCCCAGCTTCTTCTCAGAGGAGGACAGAGAGGCAGCCAGTTTCTCGGCCGACTGCACTCTCTTCAGCAAAGGAGACCGAGGGGGCTCGGCACTTTTGGGGCGAGAAATCTGTCTCACCAATGGTGGAGAGGAGTGTAGTTTTACTGGGAAAGACTGGATAATACTGGAGCTGCCAATTGAGTGTCCTGGCAAAGGAGACGGGGAGCGCTGCGGTGACGTGGACTGTGGGGTTGGTGATGGAGTGTGAGCCAGGGGGGACAGAGGGATGTTTCCTGCAGATTTACGCCGTGGAGATCTGTACTGCCTCTGGAGCTTTGGTGCTAGGCCATGCAGAGAGCTGGGTCGGATGTGTCCAGAGCTGGCTGGAGAATTGGGAACACTGGAACTGGGAGAGCTGCTCTGGGAAGAATTGCCACCAAATTAAAAAAAAAAAAAAAAAAAGAACAAAGAAAAAATACCAAGAAGATTAATACATATTTGGCCATTTAAACAAGTTACTGAAAATAAGTCAAGACACAATGCCATGTTACTCCAAAGCATAGCATTAATATTGAAGGCAACATTGCCAGGCTTCTGATGGAAATTCACATCATTAGCACCCAACACCAGAGCACAGTAAGAAACACTCAGCTATGAGAACACTTTTCTGGAAAAAAAACCCTTTGATCAGACAAACCACGTGTTTCATTGCTATTCTCTGGATGCAAATCTCTTTATTCCAGCAGCTGATTCAATTTTCAAATATAACTTTGCCACACTATTTTGATTTCTTTTCTCTGAACACAGAAAATGTGTCAAACTGCTATGAAAAGATTGCAACTTACAACACACATTTTCATCAAAGTGGAAGGATGCTGTAGTACAGCAAGTGCATTCTTAAAAGGATGTATGGATTTTCATTTTTAAATCAATCAATGAACAAGAACACATCCATCCTTAAGGTAATCGACATCACCACTGTCATTTGCTTCACAAAGAGCCCTGTACCTGCTGCTGTGTATTTTATTTCCAAAATTAATCAATCAGCAAAAGTTGTATCAATCAGTATTTTCTTTTCTTGTTTGACTGGATTTTTTGTCTTAGTTTTTTTTTGTTTCACATCTCTTTTTTTTACCTGAGTGTACAGACTCTGGAGTGGATCTGTAGCTCTGGGTTGGAGACCGAGGAGACAGGTTGTGGGTTGGAGAGCCAGGCACACTTTCTCCAGATGACAGAGATCGGTTCAGGGATGATAAACTCCGGCTGGTGTGAAGCAGCGATGCTTGTTTAGTGATCTTCCTCAACAGAGAACTCTTCTTCTTACTGTGGAAGAGCATTCAAAAGGTGTTTACAAGCCCAAATGATTTATCTACCTTTACTAGCATATCTCAGTCAATTTTGTGTCACAGTAAAAGAGAAAAAAAAGGAAGAACTAAAGGACATACCTGCTGATATACATTATCTGCAAATGGATTTGTCAAGATCTCTCTAAAGATCTCTTACATTATCTTGGTTACCCTTTAATTTTAATAGAGAAACATCAAAACAAACCTCTCCTGACCATCCTTTGTTTTGCTCTTCTTGTTCCTACGAGCCATCTTGGATTTGTAGCTGGCTTTTCGAGCTGGACCAACTTTGATGGACGTGTTCTCAAATGGTGTGGTGGAGATGGACACTTTATTTCCACTCTGTCAGACACAAGACAAAGAGACATTGCTTAAAACATGGTTATTTGAAGCACATCTGCAGGCAAAGCAGGTAGGCTGCTAGTTTATTGCTGCCTGCCATTTTGTAATCCTTTGTCAAACTCCATTTTTCCCCTCAGCATTTCCACCTACCATTTATTAAGGAATTGCCGAGAGAGAGCCCTTGTTAGTCAGGCTTTCACAAATGATTAGCTCAGACCCCAGCTGGTAGGCAAAGCTTCCCAGAGCAGGCAGAACACAGCATCTGACTTCTCCCATTGAGATCCCAAATGACTCAATTTAATACTTGTAATACTTGGAAACTTGAACAAAGTGATATTCTGTCACCAATCCTATTCCCAGTGCTCTGACTGATGGCAGATGTGGGCATATCAGGCATCTATCATGATAAATCTGCAACACAGAGCATGGCTTGTCTCACTCATGTTAAAATAATTATAATCCTGACTGCTCCCCTATTTGCAATCCCAAAGACTTCTGTCTCTTGGAACAGTCCAGAACTTCGGAGCTTTTTTTCTGTAAATGGATTCTGCTCAGAGAGGTATCAAACACAAGTCATTTAACTGGATAACTTCAACACCAACCAGTACAAATCTGCTCTTAAATACCACCAGGTGCTGTGTGCACGCTTGCATTTCAGACAATGCCAATGACATACATTTTAAACAAGCTGCTCATGTTTTCCAAAACGTAACAGCGCTGAGCCCCTACCTTCAGGATCAGCTCCACCACCTCGGTGTGCACCAGCCCGTGGACCGGCTCCCCGTTGACGTGGGTGATCAGATCCCCTTCCCGCAGACCGGCTTCGTTTGCCGGACCCCCTTCCTCCACGTGCTGCCAACAACAAGGGGTGACTGGTCTGAGAAGGGGAATGTGCAAGGCCACTGGCCCAGACGGGACTCAAAGCCCATCCGTGTCACTTCCTGCCACAGCCAGCGTCAGCTGCTTCAGAGAAGGGTGAAAGAAATCAGCCCTGGCACAGCCAAGCACAAAGCCCTGCGCTCTTCCACTCCTCCCCAGCATCCCGCCAGTCTTATCCCGATCCAAGGCAGCCAGGATGGTTAAGCTGATAGAGAGACCAGCTCTTCCCAAAGCAAAAGGCTTAACACACTTCCAAAAATTTTACAGCACTCAGGAATGTTAACCAGATGCTCTTGACTTCCAGAAAAACATTCAGTCTTTTTCCATTTCTTTGCCATCCCAAATCCAGCATCCTTCCATGTATATGCTGGAATCCAAGGCAGCCAACAGACTTTTAAGGAAGATTCTTCCATGTGTTTAAGGTATCTATACTGCATCTCATCCCAAACAGAGTTTCTTTTCCCACCTTCCATCCTTTATTAACCTATCCAACACCAGACTTTCCCCCTGTGAACACACTGCCTTTCTCCTGTCCCTGGTCAGGAATGTGAGCCTCTTTCACCATGAGGAGACAGATGTGCAGGGGAATGCACATCTCTCCCTCTAGACAGGAAAGATTCCAAGTGAGTACCTTGGTAAACTCAACATTGTTCAAGGAAGGCAAGAGAGGGGCAAGGCAAAAATTCAGTTTCAGATTATTTCTCTCAGAATGAGTGTTAATTAAGGACCAAAGCGTGCAAAGTCCATATTATCTAATGAACACAGAAGTGCAAGGAAAAGAATGAATCACCTTTACCCTGACTGCATTCTCCCTATCTACACAATCCTAACAACACTGCTTCAGGGAATGGATCATTCCTAGAAGTCATCTACACTAACACAAAAGGAACACAGAGATCAAGTACCACCAGTAGTGGGAAGGAAGTGATACAGACATGGAAACCAGACCTTTTAGCACAGCTCACAGCTAAGCCAAGAGCTAAATCCCATGGCAATCAGCAGAGCAGCAGTGATGCTTTAAGGCTTGTAATCAATTCCAAGCAACTGCCTGGAAAACCCCAGCAGACTGAACTGATCAGAAGCAGGTTATAATCACTAACACAAGTCTGAATAAATTAGCTATAATGGGCCCTCATGCAACAACCCCAATAAAGAGAAAGAGGGTATGTACACAGAAACATGCTATAAAGGATGTGCTGCAGGTGAAAGAAGGTGGATTCATGTAACCAGGGAAAAAAAGAAGGAAAGAAAGGTTGCTGTGGTTCTGAGATGGGCTTGAAAACTACCGGAAAACCCAACATGCTGCTTATTTACTTATTTGTTTATTTATTTATTTATTAAGGGTTCCCCCCACCCCAAAAAGATAACTTTGGGTGTGATTAAGGAGAGAGAAAACAAGGTGGCAAAACACAATTTCTGAAGCCAAACCCCACACCCCTGGCTGGACGCATTTGTGGCCCCGAGGGTCCTCTTTCCAGAAAAGCAGAGACCTACCCAGACCATGTGATGCACAGTGTAGATATCACTGTCACCCATATAGACGCGAATGGCGCGCAGAGTGAAACCGTATTTCTTGCCAGCCCGATGGATGATGATTGGTGGTTTCAGGTTTGCGATAGCAGGAGAAAAGTCGCGGCTGGGAGAGGAGTCCCTCGAAGATGGGTTGGAGGAGAGAGAATGAGGTGACATTGGACTGGCCAATGGAGAACACGTGTGGTGATCTACAGTGATGACACAAAGGTGGGCAAAAATTAGGAAAACAGGCCTCCGAAAGAGAGAAAATTCTTGTTAGAGAACAGCTACGAAACCGTATCTTCCAATGGTCTTAAAGCTGGTGGCCTTCACCAGAGCTGGGTCTGTCTGCAGCTTCAACTAATTCATGCTTTGTAATACAAATAGCAGAGTTTCAAAAAAGGCACATTTGGAGGTGTACATTTAGTGCCTTGCTCATACAGAATTATGGTTCGGTCACAGTGTGTTCAACTTCTCTTTCCAGGATTTACAACCCACCACGAGCATTTGCTTTAGGCACAATCCTGCAACACTCCATTTCCAGGTTATCATGTATTATCCTCCTCCAAAAGATCAGATCTCTCTAAACAAGTGATTAGTTACACATTGGTGCTGAGATAAATCCAAACCAGTATTAACGCAAGAGGAATGAGTAGGTGATCAAACAACTATGTCTAGGCAGTTTTGGTAGTGTTATAAATTCAGAGGGGCAAAAATATTTAACCCTAAAATATTAGCTACTGCAGGGACTTTGCTACTGAAAAGCAACATTAAAAGTGTACTTTTCAGTGAATTTTCCAAATGAACAGCCATGGGCTGGGCTGTCAGATAAACTACCTGTCTCTGCTTGCTGGTAGAACAACAACCACTTTTTAAAGTACAAAGTAAATATAGAACTTTCAATTTAAAGTGAAGCTGGTCAACATAAGTAAAATAAACCCAAAGAGCAGGAATACTAAATGCAGCTGTAGAAGGCCATCTCTAATCCATTAAGAAACACCTGCTGAATCGCCCAGTACATATTTACCTGGCAGATGAGAACAGCTCTGGAGAAACCTTTGCTGGGTGATTAAATACACATTTTAGAGGTTTTCATGAGGGACTTCGTAGTTCAAAAAGCAACCAACGCCCAAAGCACAAGAAATGTGATGCACATCACCACGAGGCTGCCAAGATCAGGCGCATTCCTGCCTCCAGCTCACTGCTGGGAGGATCGGGTGGGCATTGCTCATGGCCCAGCTGCATTCCCTGTTCCCACCTAGACAGAAACAGGCACAGTCCTGGAAATACAGCATGGTCTTATTCCCTGGAAAGGGACAAAATCCCTGTGGGGAGAAACTCCTTCTGCTGAACCAGTCTGTCACAGCTCAGTATGGCTGAGCTGCTCTCTAGGAGTTATCACCTGGTATTGGGAATTGTAAAGGTCTGGTTTTATTTGTAGACAGAGCTGGGCCAATAAGGTGAGCATTCAGCGTTGACTTAGTGAGTTACTTACACTGTTCGGTTCTTGAGCACTCAATCTCAACAAAGTTATCTGGAGTTTCTGAAACTTCCCAGTGCATAAATGCACCAGACACATTTCATTCCCAAACAGCGCTGTAGTTAGCATGTGACCCCAAAAAACAGCACCTTGAGGCTAAAATCATTCTGTGTCTCTACACCTCCTTGCTGCACCATCGTCTAGAGACCAGCTAGGAGTCAATTTAAACAAAACCAGAGGAAGAACAGGGCCCAGCTGCCATTTGCAGAAGCTGCAGTCAGACCACACGCACAACGCTCCTGTCTGTGGCACAGCAGTGCTCATCAACCTGCGAGCAGGAAATATTAAACCGATTGTAAGAGTTAGCTCTCACCCCTCCTGCCAGCCAAGGCATTATTCCAGGAGAGCAAAGGGGGAGGATCTGTCTGCAGACCTTTTGTTTAGTGCTTGCAGATTCTGACAATGCCTCACTCAAGGCATTTCTTACCTGAGGGAATCAGGAGAGACAAGGCAGTAGCAGATGCTGATTTAATCACTTTATTGACAGGTCTCGAGGTACGTTTCTCCCCTGATTCCCCAGAGAGCAACCTGTGTCGTGCCCGCCGCACTGCCAAATCGCTGATGGCTTTTGGAGTGGTAAAGTCTGGGCCTTCATTGCTATTACTGCGAGCTCGTGGATCAGAGAAATCTGCAGTGCTCCCAGCTACAGTTTAAATTAAAACAGATTAGAACCACAGGGAATTCCTAACAGTCTATTCCCCTACAGGCAAAATACATTAAATCAAAGTCATGTTTACATGAAGTCCAAGAGTAAATTTTCCTAAGAAGAAATCCCAGGGCTTGAATTTTTATTTACAGAAATGGTGTTATTCTGAACACAGAAAATTAGCAGCCTCTATTCTGTGGAAAAGCTCGCTAATGAAATCACACTGCTCAGTGACAGTTCCATGAATCCTAAAGCCGTGGTGCACTTCTGCACACCATTTCAATGGGATCGTTCACAGATGAAAACAGGTTTATAGAAAGTGCTGCATTTTTACAACCAGCAAGAACTGTCAATCTTTAAGTTAAAACTGCCTGTAATAGAAGAGCCAGGTTCTACTGGAGTTGCACATAAAAAAATCCACTTTAAGAGAGTACTAAGGTACTCAAGTAAGGGAAAGTAAAAACATGGATTGCAAAGGCAATCTTAATTTGCCCCCTTCTGTGCACCGTTGCAATTGAGTCTTGAATTACTTAACCTGCTATAATTATAAATAAAATGCAAAGTAATCTTGAAGATCAGACCAGGCATGTAACAACAGCAGATGCTGGGGGTTGGGGGTGCTGTACTCAAGGCCGGTGCCTCAGTCCCCCATGTGATACCTTAAAGGGGCACTGCGAAAATACAGTAATTAGAATTTACAAGGTGCTTAGAAATGAAAGTGGTGAGTATCACAGCAACTCCACAAGGGAAATTAATCATTCTGTCTTCAAAAGCAGATTTTAAGCAGCATGCCATAAATAAAAGCCTAAGGGCCACATTTTGAACAATGAGGACAGAACAAAACATTGATCATCGTTATTTAAGTGGGCAGCACTACTCCGCATACTAAGTGAAGCAGGAAGTACCACGAAAATAAAAATTCAAAGCACCATTCCCATAGACCTCAGGACCAGATGCTTGTTCAACATTTAAGAGGCACAGAGTTCCAAATCAGGCTTCCAGACAATGAGGAACCCGGATTCGGAGGCTGCATGGGAAAAGGTGCTGTAAATTAGAGGAGCACTCTGAGACAGTGACAGGAATTAAACTCCTTTCAAGCCTCTGACTTGGGGACACTGAAGCACTGGTATTTCTGGATTCATGCACTAGATCAAAGACTGCTCTAATGTACTGAGCTCAGGGGAGCAGGCTGCCCAGGAGAACTTAATTTTTGCCAATCTCACATTGCAGATACTCAAATTAGCAGTGGAAGTGTTCTTGCCATTTTTAATAGCATGTTTCTAGGCTCTTAGCATGAAATTGAGAACCCAAGGTATCACTTATGGCACCTATGCCAAGCAAGTATGAGGCAGCTTCCTTCCTTCACTCTTGCAACTCCTCTTTACATGATGGCAGCACCAGACCTCTTCAGGGAGCATGGGCAGCGAAGGGGAATGGGACAATTTTGAAGGAATTTCACAGACTTTTGCAGGAATTGCAGAAGAGGAATAATAAGATGTGGGAATCTTTGGCTTTACTCTGGAGCCAAATCTCTTCTAGGGCATTTCCACCTTCTGCTATCAGTCCCCCATCACATCGTCCCTGTGCCCTCCACGTTGTCCATTCTTGCTGCCATCCTGACTACTTCCTCAGCACCCGTTTCCTTTCCATTCTTAGTGCATCACAATTGCTTTGCCTGCTCGCTCCCAGTTTCTCCCAGCAAGTCATTCCTTATTTTCTAATCCAGTTAGTCCTTGTTATTCAACCTTACAATCTAGTCCTTCCCCTAATTATGCCTTCTTTCTCAAATTTTTTTTTGCCAATCTTCATTTCAACTTCCTCTCTTTCTTCCATTGTTCCAAACTTCCTTTTTTTCCCCTCCTTACTACCTCCCAGCAGTTCCCAGCTCTGGCCTCCTCTTTTCTCAGGAATAGGCAGCTTCACCCCCTTGTCTTCCCAATGCCCTGAAAGGGGCAGGAGCTGGGAACTTTCCAGCATCCAGAGCTCAGTCCTGCACTGCAGCAGCCCAGGGCACCACCACAGGAAGGTTCAGATCAGCCCAGAGCTGGAGAAAAGCCCCAGAACAGTCAAAGTTGCTGAGAAATCAAACACTGATTTCTAAGAGCCACTCTACTAAACTTAGACTGCAGTTTTCTAAGCCTGCAGCTGGATGAATTTCGGCATTTTTGGCATATCTGGCATATTCGTTAAAATACGTAACATGTCCCTGACACAAACCCCACTTTCCCCAGCATATTTCAAGTCTCTCCAAACTCTGGGACAAGTGAAACCACAGGAAGCAGGGACCTGTTGGTATGGCTGACACCCACGTTCTCCAGCTCCAACTCAGCAGTGATCTGTTCTGATTAGTGCTTAAATTAATGCTATCTCAGGTAGGCACCCAGTGGTTGTAAGCAGGCATAGATCATATGAATCTCAAGCACAAGAAGACCTAAATCAATTTGAAGTGATAGGACTGAAATCTAAGATGCAACTTTGAGGAGATGAAACCACTGGCATTATTTCAAAGGCAAGCACATCCGCAAAACTACACTAAAACGTCTACTCAGCATGAGGCAGTCGCACCCCCTGACACCCAGAGCAGCTTTACAGAGTTGATCTCTGCAGGGTAACACGGCCTCCCTGGGGACAGGACACCCCCACACCAAGCAC
Source organism: Tichodroma muraria (assembly GCA_013390105.1). Classification (NCBI taxonomy): domain Eukaryota; kingdom Metazoa; phylum Chordata; class Aves; order Passeriformes; family Sittidae; genus Tichodroma; species Tichodroma muraria. Next base: position 33,301 of record WAAG01041223.1, read on the forward strand.
GTACCTGCCAGCGCCGAGGCGCTGCCGGTGGCCGTGGAGGGGGTGGTGGCTCCAGCATCTCCTTCCAGCTGCAGCTCGTGCTCCACAGGCTGCTCTGGAATGGGCACGGGCAGCCCCTCCCGTGCCTGCACCGTGGACAGGAGCATCCCCTCGGACTGGGGCCGTTTGAGGGCGGCCCCCTCGTCCTCGGCGGAGATGGCGAAGCGCGGCATGTCCAGGAGCCCCGAGCAGCGGCGCCGCACCGTCAGCGGCGGGCTGGAGTCGCTCTCCGTGTGCGAGGACTCGGACATGGAGAGGCGCTTGCGCAGGCTGCGGGCAGAACCGAGACAGGGCCCCGGGTGAGCCAGGGGCGATGAACTTGGAAGGGCGGAAACAGGGCACAGACCCGACGCGCGCGTCGGAAGCCAGTTTGAGGTGAAGTTTGGTGGCCCAGCCACAACGCTGGGAGTTAAAACGGCAAAGGCTCAGGGCATCCCCTGAGTTTAGATTTCCAATTGTTAAGCTTCCAGGAAAGGGATGAACCCGAAGAAAGACACAGTACAATGAATACGGTATTAAATATTAGTTAAAAAAAAAACCAAACACAATCGCAGAATGCAAATCATCCTCCGTGTTCCTTTTGGAATTAGTTGAATTTTTCTTTTGAAGTTACTCTAAATTAGAAGCCAGGAAGGCCTAATGCAATATGAAGTGCACCTCACTTCAACCCACTTCATAACCCACTCAGTTATGAGTTCAATCTGTAAAACATTTTTAAGGGAGTCATACAGACTAGGTCAGAGCCACATTTCATGCTCTTTCTAATGCCAAACATTAGTGCAAAAGTTTTACAGGGGTTGCACAAAATGAGAGACATCCCTTTTATAAGTTAAGTTTTCAGTAATGCCAGGAACGTGGCAGGTATCCAAATTCTGGGTCTTCATATATTTTACTGACATTTTTTATTAGAACACAAGATTTTTTGGGCATATTCTGAACTTTTGAAACTTTGAACTTTCATAATGATTTCTCTACTTTGTAACAAAAGGTCAAAATCTGGCAACACCAGAATTTGTATTAATGTAAGAAAAAAATTGATGTGGGTACCTCTCTGACGTAATATAAGAAATCTGCCCTTAAGGTTAGAATAACTTTAAATTCATTAAAAGTATTTGCTACAAATTTGGAAGATGTTAGTACTTAACTAGATACATTTAAGGACCTTATCACTTCTACACATTCACTTTTAGCTACTCAACTCAGGCTTCTCCTGTGGAAATACAACATACAAAGCTCTCCTCACCTAACACTGGGCATAGAGAGTTTTGGCTGGTCTTTCTTAGCTGCTGTGGGAAAACGGAAGACTCCGTCGCACAGAACTCACATTTCAGGAGACCCAATGACCCAGCTGCGGTCCCGGCTCTTCAAGCCCCCCAGGCTGTCCAGCCGATCATCCTTCTCCTCGCTCAGGCTCCGCTTGGTTGGTGGTGGAGTCTTCCTCTCCTCGTGGATGGACAGTCGTTCCATGCTGCTGTACACCTGCGTGCAGCAAAAGACCCTTCTGAGCAGGGAAAACCAACCCACGGGGCCTTTTCTGAGCAAGGGGGAGAATCTCCTCTTGAAATTTCCCCCTGAAAGCATGAACTTAGCAATGTTCTTTGACCAAATAGCACAGTGCAGGTGTGATGTGCTCAAGGTGTGCCAGGGAGGAAAGGAAAAAGGCCCAGCTTCAGAACCACTAAAATGCTTTTCTACAACACCACCCAACACCTCTCCTTCAAAAACGCAACAGAAATACTGACAAACTTTGTGAAATTACTTTGATTTTTGGTTTTAACAACTCTCAAATCGAAGAGGAGCTATTGCTAAAGATGGCTGCACAACTCTTGAGGGCTGGCATCTGGATCTTGAAATCTTACTACACAAATTCACTTCAGTGATAGGCATCATGCTCATGACCCCATTTCATTATCATCAGTCTATCAGCATTGCCCCAAGCTTATTTCAGAACAAAAAAGTCCTGCCCTCCTCAAGGAATCTACTATAATGCTGACAGCTTAATGAAAGTGCCTTTCTTGGTTTTACAGCCGTCTTTAAATAATTAAATGATTAGGCAAAAAAATCCATCCTTTTAAAACTACACTTGACTGTGGACCTAATTTACATAAGAAGAGATTAATGAAAATAATGTTATTAAAAATTCAGAGCATCAACAAGATAACTATTAATAAATCATATGGCTGAATTGTCAGACAAGAATTTCAAAATATAATGAGCCTTTTATGCCTCCCACATTACAAATGCTGTATAATTTTCCAGGTCTTAAAATAAATTCATTAAAAGTGAACTTTCTCTCTTTGTGGCAAAAACATTGAACTCTAAAGAAAAGCTTCAGTCTAACAAATAAGTAATACTCATGGTGAGAAAAGGCAGAGAAAAGAAACTATTACATACTCATGAGAACTTTTTCAAAACACCAACTAATCCTCAGGTCCAATTTTAAACATACTTTTAGTGATGCAAATCAGGAGCAACTCCATAAAATTAAGAGTAACTGTTATTTAAACCACTGTAGCCTGGTTGAGGACAAAGAACAAACTGGTCCTTAAAAACTGACTTCAGCAGTGGAAAACTGGAGGAACTGTTGTGAAAAACCGAAATACCTTTCAGAGCTTCAAAGTAAAATTCCAACTCCCATCTCACTAAGAGGGAAATACAATTTAGAAAGTGGCTGCCTCAAAACAGCATTTCTTCTCCCTTCTGCCCCTCCCAAACATACTGTATTTTTTCAGGAAGACCAATGTAGTCCTTTCCTTCTAGTTATGTATTTGAAAACAGCAGAGGTTTTATGTTTTGTAGAACTCAGGTCATTCTTGCTGCTTTCCTCTGGACTCCCTTTCACTGGTTCATGTTCATTTTCAAGAACATTGCCCAGTACAGACCAGAATACCCCAGCAATGGCCTTCTTACTGGTAAGCCCAGTATGGAAAATTATTGCTTCAATAATTTGGCAAATCTAACTCATGAAGGACTATGTGCCAAGACCCTTCTCTTCGAAATTGTCACCTTGCATTTTGCTCCTCAGGCTGTATTTGAGACAATGACTGATGTAAACTTCACTTATGATGTTCTTACCCCTTTGATTTTAGACCCTTATTCTAAATGTCAGAATACATTTTCATCCCAAAACCATCTTGTCACCTACAGAATGTCCTTTCAGAATGACACTGCTCAAAGCAAGTAAGTTTTGGATACTCCCTATGCCAGCATCCAGGTCATTGGTAAAAACATCAAAGTGTATCAGATGTGGAAGAGACCTACACAATGCCCCGCATATTGGTGAAACATTAAGAAATATAATTACTCCAATTATTCTGGTACTCACCTTCTAGCAGGCCACAAAGTACCACAGAATAAACAACTCATGCAGTGTTTTCTTTCCTCAGTGAATACTACACACCGTGAGATCCCACAGAGCATCCACATGATTAAAATCATCATATGAAGCAAAGAAACCATGCTCCTCTCTAGATTGTTTTCTTTCAACAAGCTAGCAAGCCCCTACCTTGCTGAACCTGGGTGAGCACGAGGAAAACTGCCGAATTTCCACGTGATCATCATCATTAGTGTCCTCCTCTTCTTCTGAATCCAGGTGCTGGTAGCGTTCTGAACGGGCTGGGAATGAGACATGGCACTTGCATCAGTGTGGGGAGTGCTTCTAATTCACACCTCAAGCATTGCTACTGCTCTGCTCAAACAACTTTGAATGTTTATACACCATGCAGGGTATTTCCCTTAATACTGAAACATACCCAGCCAGTTTTTGCTCATCCCCTGCAACTGCCAGTGAAGAACATCTCCTTGGCACTAAATTTATCTTATCCTGTCAGCTGTATTCCATTCTGGAAGCAGCTGATACTCAAAAGGTGTCTAATCCTGCAGGCCCTTCATGGTAGGGATATTTCTTCCCTACAGCAAACAATCATGTGGAAGGAAACAGAAACAATTCACTGTCTGACTTTCCAATAAACAGCTTTTTGACAGTACAAAGTCTGTCCTGCATACATACGTGCATACATACAAGCCTACTTAAAAAAATAAAAATATTTACCCCAAAAGAAAATCTCCTCTTTTCCCTCCTGCAACTAGGAAAAGGATTAGATTTTGTGAAAGAAAATGGGCAAGCAGCCAAAACGTAAAGCTATTTTTAATGCAAAAACTTCTTCCAAAGAGATTTTGTGCTTTGAGATTTGCAGCACTGGATTTCTAAGCCAGCCACACTGGATTTTGTGGGGTGGGCACTAATAAGTTTGGCTACAGAAAGCTGATAACTACACTGAGCCAAATTTGCTGCACCACGTCAGCTAGAAAGCTACTTTTATAAATACTAACATTTTCTGCATTAGGGTTTGTAACGGCAACGCCAGCTCCTATCAGTGTCTTTGTGACATATTTCCAGACGTGAGAATTCCAGCCTTTATAAAGGACTCACATCAAGATCACCCTGGTACCAAGTGTGTTTGGGCACGTGGGGAGTTTCCCCTTGTTCTGACTTGACAGACCCAGTGGTTTTGCTTCTATCCACCAGGATCTGCTCGTAGCTGCTGCACTGAGCCTCTGCCAGCTGCTGACCCAACTCAGTGACCAAAGTTTCCACATCCTGTAAGTCCAGTTAGTGGTGAGAACACCCCACCACATCATTTTCTCCATGTATGTTGTACCACCACAACCTCAATAGATGTAGAAACCCCACCTCTGTCCCCTCTGCAGAGCTTGACTCCAACTGCTCTCTGCAGCAACTACACAGAGATTTCTCAAACCATCTCTCTCTCCCAGTCCTATCTCTCCAAACAAGCCCCAGCCTAAAAGCCCCTTCTCCAAACTGGAAGAGCACTATCTAAATGGAATCACTGCTTGTGCAGTGTGAGAGCCAAGGGGCTGGAGGCAGCTGCTCTCTCCCTCCTTTCACTCTCAGCAAAGCACAGGAGCAGAGCAAAAATGTGCTTCACACAGACTCAACTAGTCCCATGGCCCCAGGATGGGAGAGATTCTATTGATGTAGAGCAGAAATTTCCATATCTCAGGGAACTGAAACAGCCAGAATCCCATTCTGCAGCTGGAGAGGGGGAAAGACCTCACCCTGACCAAGCCCTTTCCACCTGCTCAGCTCCCCGAGTCAAATGAAAAAAGTTAGGGAGCAGAGGCTCTGGGAACAGAGATCTCTCCATCCCTCCTGTGACACTCCTCCCTTCTCTCCCAGGAGCACTGACTCTGTCTGGTGCTTATCTTGAAATACCAGGAATCTTACATAGCATTGATACCATGGCAGTTCCCAGACATTTATATACACCAGACAGACTCTTCATATCCCATTAGTGTTAGTAATACTATAATAAAGTGATACACTTGCAGCAAAAATAATTCAAATTACTTCAAATCTCTTAAGAACTTTCCCCACATACTTCTCTTTGAGGTCCAGGGTTTGTTTTGGGTTTTTTTAAAAACATTTATTGGCTGAAAACAGTCACTAGGGAAAGATCATATTGCTCAAAAACTCAAGGAATTTGGATTTACCAAATGCTTTGGAAGAAATTTAATGAACCCAGCATGACAATGGCAGCACCTCTCACTGCAGGCCCATGGCTGGCAGGACCACAGGCACCAGTAAAAGGCCAACTGACTCCAGAAGCAACATTTTTTCATTTAAAATTAATTTGCCTTCAAAGAAACCTTACTTGGCATTCAACAGAAACTTTTTAAAGCAATTTCCATCAAGAGTTTTATTCAATTTCTAAAATGACTTATCTCTAACAATTTCAAAAATGAAATGTGCACAAGAAATATGCCATTTAGGCCAAATCTTGAGTCTTACTGTCAAAATAGCTTGTGTCATCCTCAGATTCCAGCTGTGGGATGAATTCAGCTTTCTGCCGGAGTAATCCATTCCAGTCCAAATCTTTAAAGAACCGATGCTGCTTCACTTCAAAGGCACTACCTGAAATAAGCACCTTTTATTGCAGAGTATTTCTTTCAGCATTTGCATAGCATGAAAAACAAACCCTAAAAATATCAAGAGCCTAAGAGAACGTACTCGAGTACTTTCAAGTCACGCATTTTCCAGGAATTTTGAGAAACAACTTATCCTTTTACGGAAGTGGTCATGCAGGATAAAATCTGAACAAGATTTCCTCCTTCCCACCTCCTCTTCCTGTTTAGCAACAACACAGATGCTGGAAGGCAGCATCTGCTGTTGCATTCCACAGCGAGTTGCAAGATTAAGAGCTAACACCTGAATTTAAGATTTTCAAACTCTAATAACCATCTTGTTCATAACTGAATAAAGAGAGCAAACTCTGAGAGGCACTTAGAATGTGAGTGACAACTCATAACTCCACTGTTGTGAATAAACTCATTCATGTGCCTGGAACAAGACAGGGCTCACCTATCTTCCTGAATTAGTATCTATTGTTATTAAGCTCATAAGCTTGGCTACCCAGAAGGAAAAAATAAAGACTATCTGTCTACCAGTTTTTATGCATTTTTTTCAAATGAAATTAATATTCATAGCAGATGCTACTGTCTTTTTAGAAAAGAAAAGAGCAGAGGAAAAGAGATAAAAGGTTTGCAGAGTGCCAGTGGCACTACGACGTGCCAAGTGAAACAGCAGTCTCAGCACTACAGGTATATAAGAAATCAAAAAAAATCAGTCCATCAACTCATTTTATAAGGCTAGAAACTCTACATCTTTTCCATGACAGCAACATCTTTCAAGTACATGGATTTTAAGTAGAGAAGAACATATGAAAACCATCTGATACCATTATTAATTCATGATCTATTCATCACCCTTGTGTGCACATGTGCTAAGTCTGCGGAATACATGTGCCTTTTGGAACTGTTATATATTTATCTCGAAGCTTTTTTTTTATCCTTAAAGTGTAGTTTTGAATTGAAAATCCCAAATTAAATTAAACTACTCAAATCAATGAAAGATGAGCTGTCGTGTGAAGCCACAGTGTTGCAGAAATTACTTTAAAACAAGAGTG
>WAAG01041236.1:4414-21672 GCA_013390105.1 Tichodroma muraria
ATTGTAAATCTGAGCAAAAGAACACTATATTGACGGGGCCAGTATTGAGATGATTGTGACTGTTGGGAGATTTAGACAGAGCAATGAAATTTTGTCCTAGAGAAGAAGATGAAGAAGAGAACTTTTGCTGTTGAACAGTTTTGTCTTTAAAAAAATAAACCCCATGGATCGATTATGGCCCAGAAGTACAGCTATTAAAGAGCTGTAAATATGGGAGGAATTTTCATGATATAAATGTTTTCCGGGCGGCTGTTATCATGAAAAGTTTGTTTTGTCTTGTTTTGTTTCAGTTTTTAGTTCCATAGCGAGTAAAAGATGCTCCAATCTCTAGAAGAATTGAAGAAAGACTATTCTAGAATTGAAAAAAACTGACTGAAAGTTTCTAAATGTAATGTCTGTATGTTGTTAATGAGAGTAAGAGAAATTTTGGTAATGGAGGAAGAATGTTTGAAAGGTTTCATTCTAATTCTAAGAGTTTGTTAGTTGTTTTTTTCTTCTCCTTCTTTCCTTTTTGTATTAGTTAATAAAAGTCTGTCCTTTTCAAGTTTAAACCTGCTTTGCTCTTGATTACAAAATTTCTTTTCTTTTGGCAACCCAAATTGGTAGTTTTTTTTCTGTCTGGTTCACAATGAAACCACGACACATCTTTAAGTACTATGTTGATTAACTGGTATAGGGAAAGTTTAAAGAAAAACTCACAAATTACTTTAAAGTTATCAAAAGAAATGAAACTTTGTCTGTCTTGTGAGTAATCTTAGACTGCATTTCCCAGAGAGACTGTGGATTCTCCTTCTCTGGAGATACTCAAAAGCCATCTGGACACAATTCTGAGTGATGTGCTGCAGGGGACCCTGCTTGAGCAGGGAGGCAGGAATAGGTTGTGCCCAGCACCCCCTTCCAACTCTACCTGTTCTGTGATATTTAAAAGTCTCCTGAGATAATCAAACTGAGCTAGTATTTACCATCGCAGATGAGTCTCAAGACACAGTCCTTCTGCTGCCCTAAGGTGTCAAATGCACTGGAATAATGGTATTTGGCAGCTTGGTGCTTTCATAGCCTTTACAGCACAACATGGTAAACAAACACAGAATTGCCCGTTCTACAAACTAAAACAAACTGGTCCCCTTCACCATCCCCACCTTACTTAGACACTGAAAACCTGATCAGCTGTGAAGGAAACACTTCATCCTACACCATTTCTTCTCCCAAGAATGTTCACCCCTGTCTCCCCAAAAGAAAAAACAAACAAAAAATGTTGAAAAAAGTTTAATCTTACAGTTGAAACAAATCAAACTGTTAGATCTGGGAGTTCAGCTATTGAGTCAATATAAACTTTCAAAAAGCCTCCAAAATCCAACATATACCAGCAATTATGATCAAATTGTAAGTTCCCTAATATTTTTCCCAGGCTTTTTGGGAAAATCTTGGTTTATACCTTCCTTCTAAGGTTTCATAGAAGCATTTAGGGCAGAGATATGGGAAAGGAAAAGGCAGGAAGAAAGGTACAGAAACCATACAAGATGTACATGTAGGTGAAAGAGGTGAAAGAATCAGCTGTGTTTTGAAAGAAGACAAAACTGAGCGCTAAAATCAGGAGATGCAGCTACAGAACACATAGCTCATCCTAAAAGTAACAAACATGAATTACATAAATATGGGTCACTTCTCCCTGTTTCACACATGGATACAAACCAGGATTCAATTAATTATTTTTCTTTATTGACAGAGTTGGGGCATCTGCTGTTTCGATTTGCCTAGACAGGAAAAGCTTTGAAACATAGTGAAGGGAAACAAAAAAAAGCTTCATAATTTTTAAGTCTTTAAGTCTGATAACTTGTGTTATCAGCACAAGTAATTCTCAGTTTTACTCACCTTTGCACAGTAAAGTTTCAGTGAACCCAAATTTTAAGATTTGTCATCTTCTCCCATCTTATTAACTCATTGTTTAGAAGGATTAGTCTCTATTCCAGCTTCTACCCCTCATTTTATTCTTACAGCAGGGTAGTATTACTATGAAAGATCCTAAAAAGTACTCAGTGAAGAGAGACTCTCTAGCAATCTAGGAAGCTGACTAAAACACCACAGCTCCTGGGAAAAATTCAGACTCCTTAGTCACTGACGAGACATTTCCTGAGATGAAGAAATCAGTTTTAATAGATCTGCTGTACTGGACATAGCTCCTTTCCAAAAGCATCCTTCCTCTAGAAGGCAACTTACAGATGAGAAGCTGCATAATTTCCCAGGCAAGATGTATAAGCTACATATGGAGAACAAAAAGTGATATGCTCTTTCTTCATTGCAATAGAGTGAACTGAGTAAGTGATCATCCAGCTCCAGGATGCAGCAAGAACATACCACAGTTAGGAACTGGTGAAAATCCAGACTCCACCAAACGTCAAAAATCTCACATTTATTTCTTTGTTAACAGCACAAAGGCTGGCAAGTTAAAGTGCAACCACTGTAAGCCAGAATGAAAGGCTCGTATGATAACTAATTTGATTTGAGATTAATCATAAATTCCTATCAGTATGACAAAAACAATGAAACTGAAAAAAGCAAGACAATGAAGCAGAAGTATTACACACAGTGCATAATTGTCTTGCCACTTCAGACGGAGTTGGGAAGAACCTTGCACAATTTACATCAGTTCAGTCAGAGTGGCCCAGTACATAAAATTCATGATTTTCCTGATCAGTGTCATACTTTTTCATTTACAAGTTTTTTTCTCACAAAGATATGAAGAGTGGGCTCTCAGAAATGGGCGTTTTTCCCTTACATTGCTAACATAGACTAAAAGCACATTACTGAACATTATGATAATAGCAGAGCCTAGTTCTAAGTCTTTTCTCAAGAATACTTTCTGCTGATGATTTCTACTTTTTGGAAAGTAGAAAGGATTTAATTCTCTCACGTAAAAATGTCCCACACAATCATGAATATACGTATCAACAAGGGGAACTGCAAAATATGTATGGAATGATTGTATTTTAATAGCTTTTACGCTAGATACAAATAGTGTTACTCTTTTTTTCCTTTCTAAAGATTTGCAGGACCCCATTTTACATGCACACACATGTGTTGATGGGAATATGAAAGGTTTTTAATATAACGTTTCATGTTAGCAGATGGCCCTTGGGTTCTGTGTTTTACTAGTTTGTTTTGCCCAGGAAATATTTGGCTACAGAACTCCAGAATGTCATTGATTTTATTACGTGGGTGAATTATCTCAGAGCCTTGTAATGCAAACTGCTTAGGCAGTTATTAATTTATGTTTTGTTATTACTGAAGAAACCTCTTTGTTATTCCCCGCTGCTATCACAGCCTTCGCATCAATCCCAACTGGCGTTTTTCAACAATGTATCATTCTTGCCATCGGCTCATTTTCCTTGTTTCCTTCCCTTTTGGCGCTCTGGGTGGATTCAGCATCCAGCTCAGCTCCCATTTCAGCCCGTGCCCTGGCTCTCCCTCCCTCTGGCCAGCACTGGTGACAGACTCCCTGCCAGCCACCGTGCTCTGGGGCAGGTGCCAGGCTGGCTGTTCCTCTGCCCACACGCTCCGTCCGGCGCCTCTGCCCCTCCGCGCAGCGCGGGGCTCGCGCGCACCGAGTGCCGGTGTGAGACCATCCCTCGCTCCTCGCGGAGACACCTGGCACGGAGGCAGCTCTTCCAGCCCTTCTGTCAGCTGCCAAGAGCACAAAGCAAACCTCCCTGGTCGGGGAAAACAAACACCACCAAGCCGAAGCTCACAACGCAAATGTTTCGCTCAAAGCCGAGTGTGATACATTTACTTCTAAATACAACTCATTCTAAACACTTTCAACAGCTGAACCAAAATAATTAAAGTGGCTAAAAAAATAAAGGCTATTTTTCAGCCATATGTAGGTCATCCAGTGCTGGAACTTAAAACTCTCAGATCCACAACATAGTTGATAGGAATGACTGGAGGGGAAGCAGCATGTAGAGCAGCCCATATGGGCAACATATGCTCCACGAGGAAACCACTAACTTTGCGACAGCAGCAGAATATTCAGGATAAGAGATGTTTATACATGGCTCCAAGAACTAGAGTGCAATCTAAAGATGGCAGGCAATATATCCAACTATAAAATATCCCATTAGAGTCATCTGTGGGGAGAGTACAGGCATGATCTCCTGCTACAATATTAAACAGCAAAATGGGCTACCATGCACATGCACCTATAGAAAAGCCAACGGTTTCTAGCATGAATTCAGTCTAGAGGGAATGCACTACAGCAATTCCTGTCTAAAAGACCACATATACTAAAAAAAGGTAACTAAAAAAATGCATGGCACATTTAAAAAATATTAGCCAATTAGCCAGAATTTGTGTATCACCATATACAACATTAAGCTTTATACACATCCTTCCCAAGAAGGCTAAAAAGCAACTTTTAACTTGTAAACTTTTAGCACAGAAAGTGCTCAAAACCACCGGCCAAGAAAAGATCCAGTGAGCTTGAGAAAACTGACTGGGTCAGAGGAGATATGATAATCTTTTATTCTTCTCTTAAAAGGTGATACCCTACTCATGTCACATTTAAATATGCACAACCTTAAAATAGAAAAAAAATTAAAACTGAGTTTTCACAAATTCTTCAGAACCTTAAAAAAAAAAATAAAGGAAAGCATCTTAGCAAATAAAATCTTCAGGAAAGCATGTTAGCGTCTGTCCTACTTCAGATAGGAACTAATTAATAAAAACAAAGCAAAAAATGCTAGCAGGGAGAAAAATCTTAATGTTAACTACTGCAACAGCCAAAGCTGTTTGTCATCTCTGGGTAAAGACTCACTGGTGACTATTAAATCCAAATGTGAATCATAAATTTTGAGTCTGCCATCAGTTTTCAGCTGATGTGCAGAAAGGTGTGCAGAAGTCGCCTCACTTCCTATGTGGGATAATCACTGTAAGTAACAGAGATAAATTCTATTCAGAACTCAGCTTGAAGCCACGTGTAAACCTACAACTTTCAAGTGTAAAATGGGTGACTAACAGCTGCATCCCACAAGATAATAATACAAAACATCTTTAACAGTTCTGAAAGCATCTAAAACCCAAAAAGTACAGCTACAGTGTTTGAATGAACTGTGTTGTTTTGAGCAGATAAAATAACATTCATTTTTTTTTTTTTTATTCTGCTTTGACTAGACATTCAAAGTTTTTGAAGGAAGCCACTGATTTTCTATGAGTAAAAATTAAAACTGAAATGAGAATCTCTGGGGCAAGGAGAATCAGAAGATATTGTAAGGTAGCAATTTGTTATTTCTTTCATATTTTTCAGTTTCCTGAACTGAAACACTACCAACAACATGAGAAACTCAGTTCTGCTGATCTGAACAGATCAGCTCTGATCAGATCTGTAAACTGATCTCTCAGTTTATAGACAATTCCTCGGAGACAGTGTGTGATTATCTTCTCTTCTTACACTTGTGTTTTGTCTCTTCTCTTTCCCCCCTACATCTCTTTCAAAACCAAATGCTTCATAGCAGAGTTCCTGTAGTGTATATTTTATAGAATGCACACTATTTTAACTACTCAGAGCTACACTCTTTGCCATTTCATTCATACATATACAGATACACTTTTACTGTATGTGTCAAAGCTATTTACATTGCTGCAGTGACTCCACAAGTTCGTGTAAGTGAATACAACAGTCATTTCCCCCCTCCTTTGCATATTCTTATAAAATGCATTTGAGGGGGTGACCATCTATCTTGAGTTCTAATCTAAGTGTTAACATAATGGAAAAGTAAAGGAAATAGAGGAAGGGGAAACCCAGCAATCTGCTAAATGCTATCTATCTCGCTTAAACAATACATTCTCTATGCATTCTATATGTGCATATTCACAACCTCACAGACCTCTGTTCTCTGCTTTACAGACTAGAGAGGATGAAGGTTAATTATCCCATAAAACTCTTGCACACCAGTAGCAGAGACTCCTGGTTTGAACTTCAGGGTATGCAATGGATGCATTATGGAAGAAAAGTGTATCGGAGAATCACCACAACACTACCAACTGCTTTTCCTTTCCCCTCGCACATCTCAGTAGTAAGCAGTTATAACCCTTAAAGGAAATTGCTACCTAATTATGTCTTTATCAGCATTTCTTTATATTCTAGCTGCACAAAGGACCAAAGTCATAATTTAAATGCAAATTAATGAAGATAAGCTAAACACTCAGAATTTTTAAGAAAATCCATTTTTTAAAGAAAGAGAACCACAAAATAAGTTTAAGTATTAAGAAGCATAGGATAATTAACTTTGTTTTCAAACAAACAGATCTCAATTCAGAGTGAAGTAGCATTCCACTTTTTGACAAGAACTTGTGATTTCAAGCCATCAGTTAATTACACAGCAACTTGTCTGGCAATAAAATCTGCGTCAAAAATCTTAAAGCTCAAAGACACTTTTCAGTGAAAATTTCCCTCCACAGATTCAAGAGCATATGTTATGTCAAGACACAGATTTCTGAGTTCATACAGTTCTGGAAGAGCTTTCAGGGATTCGGATACATCCTACATGGTACAAAGTTTCTAGGCTCAGCCTTTTAATTTGAATTAGAAAGGTAGGACAAAAAATATAATATATTCATGTTGAACTGGACAAATGAACAAACTCAGTTAAATTCACAAGTAGAAAGCCTCTGACCCACTCAAGTAAAGCAAAATAAGACAAGTCATTGATAGGAAAAGGAGACAATAACAAGTGTTTAAATTGGTGAGTTTAAATATGTTATTAGTCTTTTTTAGATTGCAGGATGATTTTGTATGCTTTTACAAGCATTGTAGAAAAAAAAATTGTAACAGGGCAAATGCATTGACAAAAACATTGTATGACAAACTAGGAGCACAAGAATCATTATTAGCAAGATATTACTTTTTTCAGTAAATGTGGCTTAAGCTTCTACAACAAAAAGTCCAAAAGACTCTGGTCCCGTCAGCATTGAATAGTGGTTGGCTCCTTCTTCTTTGTACCTTCATATGAGATGTCTTTGAATACGTATTATATATAGAATATATAATTATGCTGATGGCTGAACCATCAGCTTAGGCCCCCTTCCAGACAGTGCAGACAAACAGGCATAGCTCAATCCGCTCATCCTAATGCAAATACCTAGAGATGAGACTCTGCAGCCCTGGAATGCCTGCCTTACCTCTGCTGATGGTGGAAAGTGACCTGTAAGACACAGACAGACATTTCCAGTAGCCAGGCTCTTCTCAGGGGTGCTGAGCAATAGGACAAGAGGCAATGGGCAGAAACTGATGAACAGGAAGTTCCACCTGAATATGAGAAGGAACTTCTTTACTGCGCTGGTGACTGAGGTTCTCCAGAGAGGCTGTGGAGTCTCCCTCACTGGAGATATTCAAGAATTGTCTGGACGCAATCCTGTGCCATGTGCTCTGGGATGACCCTGCTTGAGCAGGGAGGGTGGACCTGATGACCCACTGGGGTCCCTTCCAACCTGACCCATTCTGTGATTCTGTGAGGAATTCCACTTGTTCTGACATACAGGGTCCAGTTCTCTCATCCTTGCCGTAACTACTAAAACTTAAAAATGAAAATAAAATACATCTATTCTTTTAGAAGCAAATGTAATTTGTACATAAAAAAAATCCTCCTGCTCGCAATCGGAAATGTATTAGAAACCACTTTGCTTAAAGAGGCCATTAAAAATGGCCATATTTTAAGTATCAAATAAAGTCTTACCCAAACTACAAACACCTTTTACGCATACACCTAAAAAAGGTAAAACTGAATTTAGTGCATTCAAAAAGGAAACAATATCATTTGCATTAGTAAGTAATAATGGAAATATGATTCCTGATTTAGAAAGACAAACTTAATTTAAAAGGGTTTTTTTGTTTAAAGTTCATCAACAATTTTAACTTAATGTCAAGCTGAACTACTGTATGTAACTGGGTACTATTCAGCTTTTAGCTGTAGGCTACTAGTGTGTTCTAACTGCATTTCTTTGGCTTCCTGAATCTTCCTGAACAAGTTTTACCTTGTCTTACAGTGGGTTGTCACAGATAATTTCTTCCAGGTTTTTCTGTATTTCAAGTGATCACCTACACTAGAAAAGTCAATGTGACTTCGCCAGCAAGAAGAACTCTGTAAACTCAGTTCATGCACCTATGCATTCACTACCACAGCTAAAGCCCAAGAGCTTCTGAGTAGTAGGAAGGGGTTACTGCTGGAAAGTATTAAGTCCTGGGCTTCCACATCACATGAAACCTTAAGTCCCCTCTACTAGACACCTACATATAGTAACTATAGTAACTTGCCAAAAGATTTTGGCATTTGTAGGATTTGTGGTTTTATTCTGCAAACCTAAAGCATTAGGACTCAACAATATGAGGTGAGTTACAATAATTCTTAAGATTTGTATTGCTTCAGAACAAGATCTCTCAGTGCTAAAAAGTGAGCTATTAAGAGACAATGAAACTGACTTTAGAGGAAAATTACATGTACTTCATTACAGCTTTTCTTTCAAGCATATCAACAGTCTCAGAGTTAACTGGACACCTCAAATAACGGTGTAAAACACTTATTCCATCCATTCCTTGTCAGCATTTCAGCATGATTTTCATCAAAGGAATTTAATTCCTCTTTTGTACAGGAAAGGATAAGAATATGTATAAATGTGAACAGAATTATGCTCACATGCAAATATTTCTGTATGCTTGAATAACAAACTACTGGATACACCTAGATGTTCTTCTCTGCTATTCTGAACAATAAAAAAGTGTCTTGAAACCCAGAAATACAGCCTAGTTGCCAGTACACCCCATTACAGTCATGGGATGTAGGACTTCATGCTGCCTGCAACCTTGTAAAAGTAGCACAGGTTAGCTCTCCATCTTTCCCTGATTCCCACACATCTCAAGTGCTGAGCTCTCCCCCACCTGCTTCAGTCCAAATAGCCAGCCTTCTTCATACCATCTTATCTATTAGTTCTCAATGCCAGCACAAAACTAAACATTCCTTCAAGTGCATCAGGTGGGAGAGGAAAGAGCAGAAAAAGAAAGTATTTCTGCTGTGCAACGAAATGCAAAAGCTTTCGCAAAGAGGTCTGGTCCCCTGTTCTTCCTTCCCTGGCACATTAAAAGCTAGGAGGGATGAAAGTCAATCTCTGATCTTCAACAGTGGTACAGGGTCACCTTTAGAGACAGGGTGCATCAACACAGCTCTTATTTCCTTCCTGGAACAGATCAAAGCCACAATGGACAAAAACCTCTATATTCATGTTTTCTTTGTTTCCTTCAAGTAATAGATAAAACCTGAGAGAGACAAAAAGAGAAAATAAATAAGCCTCCTAAGATACTTCCAACTAAATCATCTCTTTCATCTTCCAGCCTTAAAATTACATCCAGTTTGGGCCTGAATACATGTGGCAAAAATACTGCAACATTAAAAAAAACCATCAATGCCCCTGGTGTGCAAAGGGAGCAGAGGCTGCTTTGCACCTCTGAGGGTCCACCTTCACACATAGGGAGGCCAAGTTTGACTTGCCTTCCCTCTCACTTTTTAAAGACAAATTGCAGGGAACAGCAATAATCACCATGAAGTAGTAATGTTTAATCCAAGGGGGTTGAAGTGACTCCCACATGTCCTTTTATCGCTAGAGAGAATAGAAATGAAATATCTGTAAAGTCTAATGTTTTTTTCCTCCCACATTATTTAAACCAATTGTTTTGTTTTAAATAAAAAGGAGCACTATGACAATGGACTGTGCCTCTCTTGATTCAAGACTATTCCTTCTCTGGCTGCTATGGCAGATAAATAAAAGCATAATATCCAGTCCACCTAGACCTTAAAAAAAAGAAACAAGAAGTTAATTATATCTTTTTCAAAAAGAAAGCGGGATGGAAGACAGATTTAAATGTTACCAGAAGAAAGTAATCAAGATTATTATTCTACCAGAAAATATGCCAAATGCATAGAGAAAAACAAACCCTACAAATAAATAAGCAATCACTGTGTTGTGCAAACACACAGTTCACTTCTAAATAAATCTTGCTCTTCCTATGCATGATTTAACATACTTAGATAGATGCTTTGCTTGGGTAAGCAAGATTGACAGCACTCAACTGGAAACCCCTTAATTGGATCACACAGCAAAAATTTCAGTTTTAGGCTGCAACTTATTTTTTTAGACTGCAGCAATCTCTCCTTTCATCAAGCCCACCGCACTGCCCCAGTATTCCAGGCAATGATCGTGGTGACCAGTACAGGGGAGTAACTTGAAAAAGGTCCTGGAAATACCTCTCTAGGCCAAGCATTCAAAAGCATGACAAAAGAATGTTCCCTGCGTCCAGAAAAGGTATTCTTTCATCTACATAAAAACAACCCCTTGCTTTAGACATGTTACTTCACAGGGTGTCATTGCCCAGGCATTGGCCATGAGAGGGTGCAGGGGTGGCCTCTCTGAGGGGACGCCAGGGCTGCCCTGGGAGAGACACAGGCAGTTCCAGACAGCTCCAACCCACCCTCCACAGGGCACGGCTGAACCCCTCGGGCACAGCGACAGCACTTCTGGGAAAAGACACCTGAGAAAGGGCAAAACGTTGCACAGGAGTAAGGAGGGAGGAAGAAAGTGTGAGAATCAGTCCTGTGACACTCAGGTAAGAGAAGTGGAAGAGGTGCTTCAGGCCCAAGCAGAGAGGCCACGGTGCAGCAGGTTCTGCCCCAAGAGCCCACGGGGACCACTCTGGAGCATGATATTTTCTGAAGGACTGCAGAGCCTGGGGAAGACCCATGCTTGGGAAAGGAGAAAGTGTGAGGAGGAAAGAGCAGCAGGGAGAAGCTGCCCTGTACTGACCACAGCCCCCATTACCTTTCCCACTGTGCCACCCAGGGTGGGGGGAACAGGTAGATGAGCCAGAAATAAAGAAGGGATAATAAGCCTGAGAAACAGATGAGGTGCAATGGGAGTGGAAGGCATTTTAGTTTTGACCACTGTTTCTCACCATCCAACTCTTGTGATAGAACATAAATTAAATTAATTCTCCCCACGCCAAGTCTGTTTTGCCTGTGATGGCAACTGTTAAGTGATGGCTCTGTCTACCTCGACACACGCTCTTTTCCATCTTATTTTCTTCTCCTGTCCTATTAAGAAAGGGAATGAGAGAGCAGCTGGTCGTATGTTTGGCAGCTGGCCAAGGTCAACCCAGCAGAGCTATAAAACTCTAATTTCTGTTTAGTCAATCAAGTTTTCTGCAGCTGTGTACCCTGAAAAATGTCCAGAAGCTAAAACCTCCCTCTGCAGCCAAAACCACAAGGTGCTGGCCTGCCCTCTGACACAGCTAACAAGCAAATAGGTTACAAAAGAAACCCACAAAGAGCCATGCTGCCTTTGCCAGTGTCATCACACCATGTGTTTCCCCCCAAATCAATGAGACCACCCTACTCAGCTTAGGGTATCGCAGAATCATAGAATAGTTTGGGTTGGAAGTGACCTTAAAGATCATCTAGTTCCAACCCCCCTGCCATGGGCAGCCAACTTTCCACTAAAACAGGTTACTCTGCCCTGCTGACCTGGCGTTGAACACCTCCAGGGACAGGAAGTCCAAAACTTCTCTGGGCAATCTGTTCAAGTGCCTCATCAACCTCACAGTGAAGAATTTCTTCCTAATGTCTAATAAAAATCTACCCTCCTTCAGCTTAAGGTCACTCCCCCTTGTACTATCACTACATGCCCTTGTAAGAAGTCCTTCTCCAGCCTTCCTGTAAGCACCCTTTAGGTACTGGACACGAGATATGCAAAGATGGTAAAATAGAAGGTGATTTAATGAATGAAGAAAGAGAGCAAGAGGGTGGTGAACAGTTGGAAGATGAAAACTGGGAAAAACAGGAAATTAGAGCTAGGTCAGGTTGCGCAAGGTTGGGACAGGAGACGGAGGTAGCACAGGGAAACGGAAAAAGGCCAGCACAAGGAGACAGGACTGACAGGAGCATCCATTGCTCCATTACAGGATGATTTTTGGCAGCAAAGAGAAAGTAGTAAGGAAAATGAGCAAGAACTGGGTGGAAAAGCCCTCACAAGTCAATTTGGTGAAATAAGTGGGGCTGCTCTCTGTGTGACGCCTGCCCTATGGCATATCCTTCAACATGTCCAGGAAAAGCAGCAAGGCTGTCCACCACGGCTAAACCAAATTCCAGCCTGTGCTCACCGGTAGCAAATTCCTCCCTCCCAGGCACATGGGCAGTTAGGATGTTTTGCACAGTGCTCTTATTCCTGTTAAATCCCCTCTGACAGGGAGTGACCAGGCAAGGGGCAGAAAAAGGGGCCCAGTATGTGCTGGAGCAGCCTCAGAGCACGGGAGCCTGGCTGACGCTCCCCCCATGGCTGCTGCCGGCCGTGGCGCAAGGCACGCAGTGCTCCTGCATGGCACTGCACGGAGGGCACCAGCCATGTCTGCCAGCAATGTCCCCTTCTTAGCTGCAACCCCTCCTAAGGATTCTCGTCTGCTCTTTCACCGGCATTCAGGTCTGATACAAGCCTGGACTTCAAGAAATATTTAGTTATTCTTCTGCCACGCTTTCTACACCATTTGAAGTGCTTTAGACCACTGTATTACAAGAAGCAATTATTTGAAAGATTACATCTCAACAATACTTTTGTTTATCCCTCTGAAACAATTAGTTCTTTTCATCCCCAATCAAAGTTGAACTCTGATAGCAAAGAGTTTGCAGAGCAGACTACTAGGCAGCTCACTGAAATCATCTCTACCTTTGAGAAACAGGCAGCTACACGGAAAGGAGAAGGAGCTCTTATGAATTCTCAAGTGCCAGGTTTTAGAAGGATGTTACACTTGAACACATATTTGCAGTAAACAAAAAGAGAAATCAATACAAATGCTACATTATGCCCACGGCATTCTTGTTCACACTTTGTAAGAATCTTCTCTAAGTAAATGCATCTCTGTGCTGAAGTTCATATTCTGGCTAAACAGAAGCCAAAAGGCTCCAAAGAAACCAAGCAGGAAGAGTTTTTAAACCTAAAACCAAAATTGCTTTTCCTCATAGTCAAGACAATTTAGGATAAAATACTAAATAAAGCTAGTTTTGCCCAAAATTATCTGTGTATAAAATCACGGTTTTGTTTTGGTTTTTAAACAAAAAGCCATATGATGACCCATTAACATGGTTTAAGACTACAAAAACATAGGCTTAAAGTTCTGACTTTTATGTTCTTCTTTTTAAGAAGAACCTGTTATACTTTGGCTCCAAAATAAGCTCATCAAGCTGACCAACTTGCAACAACAGTGGTAGAGAAAGAAACACAAAGGGATTAAAAAATGAAAAAAACCACACACACATGAAAAAAAAACCCCAAAACCACCAAAAAAACCTGTGGAATATGAATGACAAAAGCTCCATGATCTCAGGTACATTTAGATTCTATAATGGAAGACAGTCTTCTATCAACACAGGAAGAAGTTAGTCAAGAGCTCAATACTAAAACTTTCCAGAGCCTTTCTGACCAGAAATTTCAGCACCAGAATGGTGCATAGCTATTACAGTGTCCCATGGGTGATACAAGTGAGCACAGTTCCCAGGGAAAAGACAGATTGTGAATTCCATGGCAACACAAAGATAACAAAACACAACTGGCCATCGAAGGAGTTATCAGAAGCATGAAGAATACTGAACGTCTATTCCATTATTTTTTTGGTCTTGCAGATTTAGCTACTGATCTCTAAAGGCATCACATTACTTAACTTCATATTTTAATTTTCATGTTGCTTAGCTATTTCTTATGTACCTTAAGCTACATTCATTAAATAATTCACATTTACAGATGTGCCGGTCTCAACAGTTTGAAACTCCTTGGTAATCCAATCTGGTTTTACAAGCTAGCCAGCTGAAAACAAAAGGAAGCAAAACCCACCCAAAATGAGTAAATCTTTAATGACAATTGTGCTCTAATGTTACTAACAGAATGAAATCCCATATCATGATCTTTCCTGATATTAAAATTCACTGTAATCTGCATGTCTGTTACTTCGAATGGAACACTGATTCCCCAAGGCATTGTCTCTGATCTATAAGTCAAAGCTTGCAAGGAAGCAAAGCAGTCTAATAAAGGCAATAAGATTTCCTTTGAAAAAAACTTGAAACTTGAAGGTTTAAATTTTAAAAGCCCATATGCCAAACTAAGAAAGTTTGCTTTTAAAAACAGCAAAAAGGAGGTAGAACTTCTGTTCTTTTTTTAAAGACAAACTTGAGATAGCATGTTGTGAAGCATGAAGTTACTATGAAAGGTTTCAGAGGCAACAAGCTACCTTGAAAGGTCTTTCCAGAGGAAATCTGAAAATAAGATTAATACTCTTGAGAAAGGAGAAAGCGAACAAATCATATAAAGCATAAGATTCTATTTTTCAAATTACCATAGGTAGAACAAGTACTACATCTCCTGAGATCTAACTTCATAAAGTTAAGAACTAGACAGACCAATACACAATGCCAAAGCTGAAACAGCAGTGATAGAGTAGCCATTTCTTTTCAGTCAGAACATTATAGAGGAAAGCATCTTTTCTAGGACCACTCAATCCAGCAGAGGGGAAGAAACGGAAAGGAAATTCATCATGAGAGATTGCCTCTTCCTTCAAAGCAACATAAACCTAAAAATATGAACAGGCAGGCAACCAACACTGAACAACCAACCAAAAAAAAAGACAACACACCAAAAAGCCACCCCAAGCCAAAAAGCTGGTTGCTTTAATGAAATAAGGCCCTTCTTCAGGGAAAATTAACTTTCAAACAATCATTTAGAAAAAAATGTAAAGGTATTTTGCTAAATAAGGTTTAATAAAATTTCACACCATATTAAAAACACAACTGCTCTTTTCTTCAAATATGATAGAATAAGTTGCAAGAGGCATATACAAGGTACAGAGAAAAAATAACTGGAACAGGTAACAAGCAACATTAAACACAAGGCAAGATACAAAAAGAAATAATCATATTTCTCAAATAAATATACCTGCTAATTCTAACAATTTCATTGTACCTATGATAGAAAATCTTATGTGTCCAGTTGATAGAATATTCATCTTTATTATTCAAGAGTATTGGAATAAAATTATCTTGATTTCTGATAGCACAGTATGCATTCAAATTTAAGGCCTAACTTATTTCAGGATGCTGGAGCATCCCAGCCCACCAGGTGAAAAGTGCTTGTCTACAGCACTGTAATACAGCTGCACTAAAGTATGCACAGAAACAAAGATTCACAGAATCACACAATATTCTGAGGTGGAAGGGACTAAGAAGTATCATCAAAGTCCAACTCCTGGCCTGGCACAGGGCACCCACATCCATGTATCTGACAGCAATATCCAAATGTTTCCTGAACTCTGTTAGGCTGGTGCTGAGACCACTTCCCTGGGAAGCCCACTCTAGTGCCCAGACACCCTCTGGGCGGAGACATATCTGGGCGGATATTTTCTTAATATCTAACCTACTTCACATTGATGGAGAGAGATTCATCTTTTCAGAAAAGTTCTTGAACTCCCATTAGATCAGAAACTTTTAATTCCCATCATCTTGGTCAAAATGAAATGGAGTAGCTTGTTCCTGTTGTTTGTTCCAGTGAATATGAGGATTTCAGAAAGTGATACGGTTTTAATAAGAGAAAGCAGAGGTTTCTTAGGGCCTCTCCCCCACTCTCTCCTCTATGTGCAAGCGAAATATTGTTGTGTAAGTCCTACTCATTTTGGACTTGATGAATTCTGGTCTGAAGAAAGCGACTCCATGCAAAACACGATGTGGTAACAATGCAGCACATGAGAAAAATGAATGCAGCACCCACATTCAACTCTCGATAGAGTCTATATTGTAAACAGTTTGGCAACACTACAGGATTCAAGATATATTTCCTTATTAGAGAATCACAGGGATATTCCTTACCACAACTAGAGTGACACCCTAGGTCAGCACTTCCCACTAACCAGAGACCCAGGCAGCTGTGTCCCACCTACACTGCCTACAGCTGGAGAACTCAACTCATCGGGAATTCTTCTCTAGACCTACCGAAATTTTTTTACCCTCGGAACAGTGGTCAAACCCCTTATCAGATGTTCAGAAAGGTCAGAATCTTCACCATTGAAGATGTTCAAATTCCTCCATCTGCTCAGTGGAGATCTTACCCTTGCAGTCAATGTACCCAAGCGAGCAAATAAAAGCGCTTGTCACTCTACAGCACACGCCTTAAAAATATCCCAAATGAGTGGATGACTTAATTAATGAACTGATGCATGCATGACTGTGCTGACCAAACTACCCCTAACTAAACGGGAGTCCAGACAAGAGCGCCAAAATTTACATGTCACATTCCCAAGCTTGTTTTCTCGCATGTGCAAACTCATGTCTTCAGTTAAATACAAAACTGAAAATTAGCTAACTCATTTCTGAGTCACTGATTACATCCATGACAATACTGTCACTTTGACATTACAGCATTTGAGAATAAACCCTCTTTGTGTATGAAGTGAGGGAAAAAATCCTACTATGTGGAAGATTTTTTAATTTACAATAATTAGTACATTCCCTGCAAATTTTCCGTTTTTTATTTGTAAAATATATGAAGAGTGCTTGCAGTGCACGATACCGTAAAGCACATGGATTCATTTATTACACGCAGAACACAAAAATTGTACAATCACTAAAAAGGCTGACACAAAACTTCACATCTCTCAGTTTCCATCCTAATCAGGATCACAGCATCACAGGTTAAAAAATACTCTGAAAGCGGAAATTTTATTACCCAAAAATAACAGATGTTTCTGGCATCATGACAAGACAGCAGCATGCTCACAACATCCACAATAATCCAGAATTTGTAGAAAATCCACACTTAAAGGGGGCTAACATTTAAGGAACAATGCTTCTCTCACTTTAGAAAATATTCTGTGTAAGTGAAAAAACCCCACCCTTTTTCATAACAATATATAATTAATTAATTACAAACAGTATCAAACAACAGAAAAATAAGGGAAATAAATCAGTATTCTGTGAGCCTTTTGTAAACACTACCTCGTCTTTTGATGAGGAATTTTTCCCCAGGATTTGATCTCCATTTGTGCTAAATTTTAGAGCTATGCAAATAATGCAAATTCAGCCTAAATCTCTAACTTCTATCAACAAGGACTTTCAGGCATATTTACCAAAATCATGTTGTTCCTATGAACAACTGCTACAATGTAATCTAAAATAAATAAAAAAATGATTGAT
>WAAG01041237.1:3877-30607 GCA_013390105.1 Tichodroma muraria
AAAAAAAAAGGAAAAGAAATTAAGAGAAAGAGGAAAGAAATGAAGAGGTAGTATCCTCAGAAGAGTAGCATTTTAGTATTAGTTCACAGTTTTCCTGCCCTTGGGTTTTTTCCCCTTCTTCTGTGCTGTCCTCACTGTGGTGAGCCCCTGAGCCGTCTAGGTACGGATGCCGTGTGGAAGTGTCTGCATACTTAGCCATTTAAGCCCAGTTTAATAAGAGATACTTACAGAGGCTTCACATGAGGGTTGTAGATACTGGGAAACAAATTCCTGTTGCAATATTGTGTTGAGTCCAGGAGGATATGACCTTTGCCTGCCACTCTGGTGTGGCACACAAGGAAGGAGAGGAAAGCGCTTGGACTGCAGCCAGCTTGACAGGATGAGGAGGGGATCTGTGCTATGTCAAGAGTAGCTGGGACCTACACAGTGTTCTGCTCACCTGAAAGCCACCAGGACTCATGCCAGTGTGTGTGGGCATGGACAAATTAAGTAAGAGAGCTTTGGTCCTCCTCCCCACTGGAAAAGAAGAAAGAATGTTCACCTAGCAAATATCTTTATCAAGTGTTTGATGCCCCTAAGGCACTATCCCCTTCCTGTGCAAAGTCAGATGTGAACATAACTGCTGCTGGCTTGTAAAATTCTACGCTTTGAAGCGTGATTGTAGCTTTGCCTTTTTTTTTTTTTTTTTTTTTTTTTTTTTTTTTTTCTGAAGCTGTTAATTTACTTGTAGATATTATGGGCCAAATTCAGATGATACAAGCCTGTATTAACTCTGTTTGAGGAATTCAGCTGTCAAGTATGCTTGTCTTTTCAGTAGGTGCAGCAGCAAATTACTGTCCTGGTTTCGCTGAAGCCAGTGATGTCCCTTTTCCTTTGAGTGGAGGATCTGTTCCTGTGTAAGGTTACATGTTTAATTAAAAGGGGAAACAGGAGGCAGCAGCCTTTGGAGAAAGGTTTTCTGTCTGCTTGGTCGACGGAGTGGTGAGCTGAGGTACATGGTTAAGTTTCTAGGTAAAATAATGCCAGCCTGTAGGCTTGCTTTGGAATTGTCTACAGAGGGAAACATCTGAATTAAATGATAAGTGGCTGGGGCAGGAGAGTGGCAGGTCTTCATCTCTCACTGCATTGTGCTGTTCTGTCTGCAGAAAAGCAGCAAAGTGGGAGAGACAGAATGGGAGGCTTTGTAAGAGAGATACAGTTCTTTGCACTCAATACTTATGTCTTGCCCTGAGGCTGTTGCTAAGTAGTGCTGAGTAGTAGTATTAAGCAATGTTAAATCCTGCTGCTTGAGGAGAATGGCTTGATTCTTACACCTCTTAGCCTCTTCATTTGGGAAGAAGAGCAGGGCAAGGTTACGGGAGTCAGAAAAACATTTGTATCTTTTAAACTATTTTTAATGCCTACTTTCTTGATGTAATTCAGAATATTTTCCTGATGGAGCTGTGGAACAGATATGAAGCTGAAGCTGCTCTGTTTGTTCATAGTTCTATTTTTGAGCTTGCTTTTATGGAAGTCTGTCTTAATGAAAATCACAGTCTTGGTAATGGCAGCCTTGTTTGGAGAAGCCTCATGTTCAAGGACACGTTCTTTTCTGTGGTGGTGGAAAAGCTGGCTGTGACCAAAAGCAGGCTGACAGGCACTGACACAGCACGCTGGTTGATATGATGAGTGTGGATTAGAAAGCTCAGCCATCTTTCCAATAAGAAATGCTGATTCTAATGGAAAAGTAGTACTTCAGACTTTCTCTGGAATTCTCATATTATTGAAGAACACATTTATGTCAAGAAAAGGGGGAGGGCCAGAAAGGCTGTTGAGAGCATTAGAAAATAACTGCTAGCATGGAAAAATGAGTTCAGGCTGTGGAGATGGGTTCAGCTGTATTGCTATGGCTGGGACAAGACTGCTGAGCAAACTGTTAATCTGCTCATGAGACTGTGTGTCTTAAAGGTAACATGCATCCTGAAACTGGGAAGCTTGGAAATGGATTAAGGAACCAGCCTTGCTGTACAGTGGCAAGAGGTAGTCTTCCCATGCTGGAAGCTTCTCTTCAGGTTGACCATGCAACCTGCACTTCTTAAAGCAGTAGCTGAAAGGAGCACCCTCTCCATTGCTAGGTGTGATGCCAGAAAGGACATTTTTGATCATCTTGCCTGAGCCCTCCAAGACTTTCTACATTACTGCATCAAACTAAATTTCAATTTTGATCCATTACTTTTGCAAATATATTTACAGAATCATCTAACCTAGAATTAGAATGTCACTTTGTGGAGAATTCATTACAGTCTTTGGAGGTTAATTATTTTATTACTGCTTAAACAGATTATGCCTTTTTTTCCCTCAAAATCTGACATTACCCAATTTCAGTTTCTAATTACTATGGTAAATATTTTTTCTTCTAGATTTTAAGAGGCAAGTCTGCAAAATTCCTTCCCATGAATATTTCTATGCAGAGATCCCTTTCAATAAATTAAATAGATTGAGCACTTAGGTCTTACACTGTGGAGCATGAAAACAGCATTGACTCAAAGGGCCAGAGTACCCATGCAGTCAGTTTAGGACGTAGCCTCTAGAGTTGAGTCAAAAACATTTTGAGCCCTTCGAATCAAAAGCAAAGTTTTGGTAATATCTATGTCATGAACAGATAAGGTTCCTCCAACAGAAGAAATGGATTACTTAGCATGTTTCATTAGCTGCTTCTTGCACTTGAGTGTTCTTGCCTGTATTTTACTGAGTTTATTTCAAAATGCAAGATTTCTGTAATTTAATTGAATCCTGAAAGCATCATCAGAAAGTGACTTGACACAAATCATGAGAAAAAGTTAATTGTCTATTAAATAAGACTCATCATTCACCATTGTCTAGCAGAATCTGAAATTAATATACTGACATTACTTAAATATGTATATAGTGTATTCTCTTGGTTAACAAAAAAGAAATCACAGTTTTAGTGCAGACTATAATTAGCTGTAAATCAACTTGTCAGAGCATTCTCAGCCTCTGGGAATTGACTAGCCAAGGACCATAGATGAAAAAGCAAGGTTTAAAATGAATTATTTAAATCAAAATTCCATGCATGCTGGTTTAAATCACAATTTTTTGGGTTTTTTTTTTTTTTTTTTTTGGCTTGGTACCACCTTGATTTAACCTATTCCATCACTTGCTGGAAAAAATCTGTCCTCTTTCTTATTTTGCATGCTTCATCTACGTTCCTCCTTGGCATGCAGCAGTTTGTTGCACAGCATTGACACGGCGGTGCAGTCATGGCTCTGGCCATCAGCTGAGGCACGAGCTGCTTGGTGCTGCTGTTGACAAGTGCCATGCGGTGGCACAGTGGTTCCCAGTGACAGGGCCGCTCTGTCCCATCACACGGCTGCTGTTCTGCCAGGTTGTCTTCCAGACACCTTCTCGGAGCTCACACGCTCCTTGGTAAGAGCTTGCCTCTGTTTTTCACTGTTCTCTCATCAGCTGACTTCATTACGTGGCTCTACTGAAATTGCGATTTCCTCCGTGTTTTATTGGTGCTTTATGGCAGGCAGAGAGTGACAATGCTGATGCAGACTGCAGGGAATGAATACCATTGCTGCCTTGCAGTACTGTTTAAATTGGAGCATTGTTCACCTGGTTGAAAAGAGCATCTGCAGATATTCTTTCATGTAGGGGGCCAGGGGTGCCAAAACTTTAATGGAAGTGAAATAGTTTTGTCCAGAATCACCCACATCTTAATCTGTCAGTGAAACCATGTTATTGGGCATATGTTACACAGCTACAAGGTGAGCCTGTTAACTTCTGGTGCGTAATATAATACCCAATATTTTTAGTAATGCCCAGGATTTTCCCTCCAAAGGGATGGAAACCAGTGAAGAGCAGCTTGATGGGAAAATACTGTGTAGTTCCAGGTGGCTGAATGAAGTCTGTATCTCCTTCATTTCTTATACTGATTAAAATAAGAGGAGATGGTCAAGAGGAATATTTGAGAACCAGTTGTAAATGGTCTTTTTTAAATTTTTTACATAAATCATATATTTTTAGATATTTCCCTGATGTAACTTCAAAATTAAGAAAACTTGATAATTTGGTGTCTTAAACAGGATTAGAACTAAGTAGGGTGCAAAAATGAATGGCCCAACTAACTTCACCCTAGTCATGTGAAATATAAAAAATATTCAAACGGTATATTCTCCAGTATACTTGATTATTAACTTTCTCTTCTGTTCTAATCATCTAAAGTGATATCAGTAATTCAGGGATATTTTTTAATACAATTTTTATCTTGACGGCTTTGCTTTTATTGAAAATGCAGCAAAATCTTGTCTGTCTGTATCTTCCAGTGTGGTGATGTCATTATAAATGAAATATATGTATGGTTTTAGTTGGATTTTAAGTGCTGGCAGGTGAATTTAGAATCAGTTTTAATGGGAATACTGGTCAAGGACCCCCAAGACATGTTGCAATAAACCAGCCAAGATGAAATATAGGCAAAGAAAAAAGATCATTCTTATATGCTAGAGCCCGAGCTTGGGAACCAAGCTGATGTGCTCATTAAAAGATTAGCTTAAATCCAATTTCAAACAGTTTTAAGATTTAGCTAAGTAACTTTTCTTAACTCTGGAAGATACTAAAACCGATTGCTGTAGAAACTACCCAGGCTCTAGGAGATGTCAGGGAAATCATTGTACTTCAAGGCCAGCGCCCATATCTATAGCAGGACAGCAGATTTGTGACACATACATGCAGCAGAGAGCTGGAAGTGCTCTGTTGCAACTTTTTCTGTTCCACCTCAGTTTCAATCCCTCTGCTCAGGTGTGCCCTGGTACCTAACATCACCTCAGTGCCATATGTGAAGTCTGAAGACTTTATTTCATATATGATGTCAAAATACATTTGTCAAAAAATGTGCAGAGTTCATAAGTAACCTGCATATACCTTTTACAGGGAGAATCTCAGGCATTAAAAACAGAGCGGGTAGGAGATGGGTCAGTGTACTACAGACCTTTCAAAAAACAGTCTTGTGTCTTTAAAGACTTCACTGAAAGGAGGAAAGAAATTTGTAAACAGGATCACAATTTCAGAAATCTGTGGTGAATACAAAAGGAAGGAGATTTAGTAGTAAAACATACCTCCAGCTTTCTAATAAAATAGAAATATCACTTGAAATGAACATGATGCCTCCATCCAAGCCAAATTAAGTCTAAATAATGAAAAAGTATACTTTAGAAAGTCAGAAAGGTCAAGGTTCGTGACATCAAATCATGGATTGCAGCTGGCAGGCCACCTCTATAATTTCCATGGGAATAACTAAAGAAAATTGACCAAAGAAAATGTCTGTAACAACTGGGACATAGCTTGAAAAAAAAAAAACCACTAAAAGCCAGATGTCTCAGAAGAATACTTTGGAAGTGTAGAAGGAGGCAGACAAGGATGGGGTTTGTCAATTTTCCTAATAAGTCAGTCAACTCCTCATAGCAAAACACCAGTTAATGCAATATGGAATAGTTTAAAAGTCAATTAATATTTTGAAACTAAACAGCCAGCCTTTTTGCAAGGAGATACTATCCCGGGTAAATAAAAATACTTTCAAGTGTCACATTTACAGAAAACATGTATCTGGTACGAATTTTAGTGTATAATCAGGCATAAGGACCTCCCACTCAAACTAAGGGCACCAAATTCAGCTTAAAAATATGGGAGATGGAGGAAAATATTACATTTGAACAAAAGGGCTTGAATTAATATTATAAAATTTAATGAAGTCTTGGAGACATTGCCTCAGAAAAGAAAGCTGTATTAACTATGCCTCCAGTGAGTAAAAGAACAAAACAACTGTTAGGGAACAAAATATTAATGAAAGAAAAAAGTGTCAGTACAAAATGGTTAGGTGGAGATGAAGGATCTGTGGAAAAAAGATAAGTGAATGCAAATTAAGAAGAAGATTAAATTAAAAACCAAAAGCATATATCCCATAGAATGCATCAACAGAGTGATGTGCTGAGTGAAACCTGGGGAATAAGATGTGTGCTCCAAAATGCAAATACATCCATTGCATTGTTAAGATGGATATTGAAATGGCTCAGGAGACCAGCAGACTGGGAAGCTCAGCTGGCTGCTTTGTAGGTGTGGATATTTGGAATAAAAATGTTGCTGCTTATGCTGGGTTGTAATTCAGAACTCATCAAGAAGTGTGGGCTCTAGGCTGCAAAGGTGAGAAAGAACATTGCAAAGTAAGACAACTCTGCTGCAGTTCTTGGCTTTGGCTTTCCCTTGATAAACATGTCTGGAGGTGCGGCTGAAAGATGGCTGTCAGCAAATGTGCTTTAAAAACACCTAACAAAGGAAAAATGTAGGAAGCCAATAGTATCAGGTGTAAATATGTTTTATTTTTGAGGATGTTGGATCAGGAATTTTTGAGCAAGCTTCCTGCAGCTCTCATTGTTGTGCGTGAACCTCCTGTATGTTGTGTCATTGCTCAGCTATGTTCCTGTGAGCAAACAGCAGCTTTGCGGTGGCACTCTCTGCTCAGAGGCAGACTGCAGTTAATTCTCCGTGTTAGCTCTCAATTCCTTTGTCTCCATCCAATCTTTGCTTTGCAAAGCAGAATTGGAAAAAAGGAAAAGAAAATAAAAAAGAACAACTAGAAGAAAACCCACACCGTAATCACAGCCCTACAGGACGGTGTACTGTCACAATGGCAAGTTTCAAGCTTCTAATAGCAAGCCATTTAAAGAGAGTCAGTTACAGGTATTCTTATGTACATGTTTAGGAAGGAGGAAAGATTATGATGATGGAGTAGGAAAGTGAATTGTACGTGGACAGTCTTAATTGCATGCTGCAAGGTAATGACAAGTTGTGAAATCCTAAGACCTCAAATCTAGCTCTGTGTTCTTTTACAAACATGTAGGGGACAGAGTCGTGAGCACTCCGTGTGCCACCCACCGAGAAATGAGAGGCAGGGTGGGGGAGACATGAGGAGTGGAGAAACACAAGGGCATGCGCTGAGCAGACCTGCCGTTGTTTGTTATCCTTGGAGAAACCCTGCCTTGTGAGGAAAGGGCTTTTATATAAACTGGTGATTAAAGAAAAGAGGTATCTAATTTGGGATTAAGAGAATCACTGAAGAATTTAATAGTAAAAACAGTTGCTAGAGCAGCTGTTTCAACACAGCTCAGACAATTGGCAGCCAAACTGCTTCCATTTCATAAGTAGGTGACATATTTAATTTCTCTGCACAGAAGTCTTAAACATATCAGGAGAAAAGACTCAGTTTTAGAGGGTTTTGTCCAAATGTCTTTGTTCATATTCACCGAAGGCTGTTTTCTTACTCTTCAAGTATGATGCTTTAGAAAGTCACATGCTTTAGATGTGTTGATCCAGCTTGAGAACAGCCAGAAATTTACTACTAGAAACTAGTATGAGCCTAGTCCAGAACCACTGCAATCCATGGATGCGTTCCTAATGATTGCAGTAAATTTGCAGTGATTGCAATCACTGTTGGAGCATATTCTTTGACTTCTTTGCTGGATCAGTCTGGTAGTAATTTGAGAAACTCTGATCAGGTTACTTGTTTTCCCCTAGAATTCTGCCTACCAATATTAGCAGTTTCTCTCCAGATTTTGGAGATCCTACTAGAAGAAATATATCTTTTCCTGCTCTGTATGTACTTCTTCAGCCCATCCAATGTTATCACAGATATAAGTGAAATAAAAGTAGTCCTTAAAAATGAATGTGATTCAAGGTTGTTGAAGAATTGCAAACATTCAGATCCCTAGTGGTTATGGACCAAGAGTAAGAGCAAGAATCGAGCTGAAACTTCTGTTGTACCCTGTTAGAGAAGATTAATTCCTGCTTTCTTAAGAATCTTTACCCTCATCTCCAGGCTTGGAAAGACTGCATTGTTCTAGCATTTAATAGTTATGTAAATTAGCACTAATTTTGTCATTTAGCACCTGTGCAAAATTTTCTCCAAGAACAGTTCTTTCAAATATGGCATAAACAAAGCATAAGATGCACAGTGATACTGTTCTTTTGTGGATGCTTATTTGGGAAAATCTGAATGAGCTGTTGATCATCTTCACCACAGGTAAAGATGTCATGGATATGCCAGAAACATGGCAGCAAAGCTTTGTAGGCGTGTGGTCAGTCTTAAATAGCACATAGGCCCACTAGTCAGACTTTCAGCAAGCTTTAATTTGAAAATATATTAAATACCATAATGCATATGCTAAAAGCTTAACCACATCTTTAGGGTAATGGTAATGTCTTTGCTGTACTTAAAATCTTTGTCTGCCAAATATAACTTAGGCTGGATATAGAGATATTGACACAACTCATACTTCTGCTGGCTTCTGCCTGGTATTGCTGTGGCCTCCACTGCTTCTGTCCTCTGTTCTGTGTGAGCAGATGGGATCCTGCAGCTGTTTGAATAAATATTAGTTTTAATGAATTATGCTGCTCTGAATTAACCATTCAATGGTGGGGGAGATGGCAGGAGAGAGAGCACCTGAGGAATCTTTACTTCAGGCCTTTTGCCCAAAAGCATTCATTTAAATGTTTGAGCAGTGATGAGGTGAGGAGTTATATAAACGGGAAGCTGTTCCTCAAATCACTATCTTCTCTCTGCATAGACTGTAATTGATAGCTTATGTGCTTGCAACAGCTGAAAAAATAGACCAGAACATGCAAACACGTCCACTGTATAACATATGTGGGAAGCAAGTGGAGGAGAGCGTTAACTTTAATCGAAAGTGAATTATCTGCCATTTTTGTTCCACCCCAGATGTAATTCAGCAAGGAGATTGGATCTGTGAACTAGATAGTCTGAGACGGTGCCTTGGAAATTGGCAGTCAGAGTTCCATCCAGAGGGCAGGAAATGTGTGAACAAAACCCTGCCCAGGTTATCAAGCAAAACCCCAAGCCAACAGGGGTCCTTGGATACTGAGTAGCTGGCACTTTCCTTCATTTAAAGGAGAAAAATAGCTCTTGTTTTACAGGTGAAGGGAGATGCTTTGAGAGCATTCTGTTGTAGATCATGGCAAAATCTGGCAAGAAAAACCAATCTCAGGATGATTTCACAGTGAAAATCCACGTGACTGGCTTTTTTGCTTGGATCTAGGTGCTAGTGCGCTGCTGTATATATACCCATGTGTCACCAGGTTTTGGACCCTCATTTAGCATTTTTGCTGTGAGTTCTGGTTCAGTCTGAGATCCTATGCTTTAAAGAAAAGGCATATTTCTTTACTGAGAACTGAATTGTCTTCAGTAAAGAAAGAGTGTATTTTTAGAAGCATGGTATGGCCACATTTTCTCCCCTTGTTTTGCTTTTTTAAGGAGATAATAGTGACGCGCTCTTGAACTGAACTCAACCAGCCAACACAATAACTGGGACAAAGCAGGTAGCAAAAAGGATGCTAACAGTCCTTCCTCCAAAGATGCTCAAACAAGCAAACACACTCTACAACTGTACATTAAACGATTAAAGATTTCCAGAATCAGTTAAAAGCTTTGAGGATCCCAGTAGCCGTGCTCAGAAAACCCACGTGGCTTCGCTGTGCGTAGACTTCTGGTAGTCTTCTAATTAGCTTTGTAGGTGTCTCTGAAGGCATCTGGGTTTCTCACTGACTCGGGAATTAGGCTGAATTTAGGCTGCCTGAACATACCAGTGCTGGGTTTGAACATTTTTGAGCGTTTCTGTATGGATCTCTTTGCCCCTCTGGAATGGCAAGCGGGAGCAGCGTGGTGGGACGGGCTGTGCTGCCGTACTGACTGCACCACGCTTCGTGGCAGAGAGCACAGAGCACAGAGCAGATCGGTTTAAAACGAAAGGGAAATTAAAAAAAAAAAAAAAATAGCAAATTCAATTAGTCATTTGAAATTGAGTTGGGGTTTACAACTTGAATTTTTAGGCCCAGATCCATCAGAGCACTTAAGCACCTGCTTTACCTTGAATACATTTTGCTTTTCAATAGCAGTTATTTGCCTCGCTATCAGAAACCTCCAGGAAACCTGGGTTTAAATGGACATTGTAAAGGATGAAGGAAGGATGGCAGACAGGCAGTGGTACTTGGAAAAATTTCTCTTTTTCATTCCCTAGGCTTTATGTGGTTTAAATAATGCCTCCTTAATGCAATGCTTTGTGTTACATACCCCGTAAATAATGTCAAGAAAGGTTGTTTAATGATAATTTGACTTTTTCTTTGAAAAGACTTGTTACTAATCTTAACCTGAAATCTCTTTAGTATTATTGAGGGGAATAACAACCTTAATGTCATTTTGGTTTGATTTCTTTGTAAGAAGAGGTGGCAACTCTCCCTTCTCTCTCGTCACCAAACATCTGAAGCAAGCTCTGTTATTGAGAGATTGCTGCAGTGGTACTTGATCTTACAGAGATTTCATCAGAAACATTTCATTTTTAATGGACAATGGAAAATGTTCAGCTGTCCATTATTACACTTCTTTGTACACAGTCTAAAAATACAAATGGAAATTATAATTACATCTGTAATTCTGGGTCCCAGCTGAAATAGCTTTAATCCCAATGTGAGGGGGAAAAAATCAATACAGAACCCTTAACCCTGGTCTTTTCCTCCTTAGATATTTCATTTTCAGTTGTACTAGTATATACAACAAGTTTTATAAGTTTTTCAAGTGACTTTAGTATATAGACATGATTTTGCATCCTCGAAATGGTATTGCTACTTTGTGCTTTTCTGATTTAGAAACTGTAATGATATTCTTGAGTAATGGGTTATATCGTAGCTGCTTGATATAATATGATGTTTCTCTCTTTTACTTTTTGATCATAAAAATGGGGCCTTTGAAATGTTGCAAAGTTATTTTAAAGAAAATCCTATTTCACTGGCAGTAGAATTACACATTCTTTTTTTTTTTAAGAGGAACCCAAGTCAGCATTAAAGATTTAACATTGAGATTTGGAAAAGACATTTTTCTCAACTCACCACAGGCTCTCTATTCTATTGTGCTTTTTTCCTATGGTTTTCAAATAGTAGGTCTATCAAGGTTAAATATTATCATGTTTGGGGGGTTTTGTTATCAACATCTGCAAGTACAGAAATGTCATCAAGTGTTTTGTGTTTCTGAAACCTTCACCTTTCTGCACACCCAGTTGCTTTTGTTTGAGTTAACATCTGAGGAGGAAGGGAGAGGTTCTTTTATGCTGTAAGACCTTCACGAACTATTAATTGTCCACGAATTGCAGCTTCCTCTGAAACATCTGGTTCTGGTGATAGTCCCAGACGTGATGCTGCAGATTAGGGCACACTCCACTACACTGTCCCAATTGCCACACTATTAATCATCATGGATCTAACATCCACAGAGCAGAGGTGTGTTGTTCCTCTTGGCAGAATGTCTTGTTTTGTCGTAATTGTATGTATGTACCATTTTCTAGATCATGGACACTCAAAAAGTAAGACATAAATTAGCAGCAATCTGGTCAGTCTTTTCTCAGAATACCTGAAAGACACAACTGAAAAGGAGTGTTTCCACTTGAAGTGAGGCATTTCAGCAGCCTACATTTAGTACCTGAGGTGTGATTTATTTGCTATCTAAGGCTGTCAAGCCTTAACTTCCTGATTTCACTCCAGGATACAGATGTTTTATTCTCTCCCTCCCTCCCCTTTCAGATATCATTCTATACAAAAGCCTAATCCAAAGATCATTGAAATGCTTCCATTGACATCCAGAGGCTTTGGCTGGGGCTGGATGAGTCTGGGGCACTTGCATGAAAGTTATTCCCTCTTCTCAGTCTGGTATCTAGGCAAAGCACAGATGTTTTTCCATCTTTACTTCCCCCTGCAAAGTATCTTGATGGGTTTTTTATGAACTTGCCACTTCAAGTCTATCACACCACACAAACTGAAAATACTTAGAGAGATATTATAGTAGTGACCTTTATTGTTCATTAGTGAATCAGCAGCCTAGCTTACTGTGGCTTTAAATGAGCTATATAAATTGGTTGTTATTTTCAATGATGATTCCCTTGATTTGAACATACTAGAACAAAGATAATTGATTGATTCATTATGTAAAAGATTGTTTCAAGTTAGAGGGTGGTTTTATTTCATTTTTTTCTCCCAACCAAATTGAGACTTGCTGTCTGGAATCTTGGCCAGGTTCTTAGCAGGTTCATATCAAGAAGCACTATTGCTTCTCTGTTTCTCACTGATGGCACATAGCAGCCTTCCTGGGTGGCGCAGGGATGCCTCTTTGATTATGGTGCTGTTCCTTGTAATGTCAGCTGAAGCTGCTGACAGTATCATGTCCTGCATCTAAGACTTTGTTGCACATCTTTGATACATGATGTATGTGTGCTTTCAAGAGAAATTAAAGTCTGTGCCAGGTACTGCTGTCCAAAGCCTCCCTCTGTCTCAATGCTGGCTTGCCCCTATCCTATATTCCAAGTGCTATGCTGTCACCTCTGTCAGGTATCACTAATTCCCAGCTATTGGCATTGCTTTGACAAGGTTGCAGTGTTTTGTATGTCTTTAAAACACTTGTTTCTTTCTTCAGCTGTGTGCTCCTCTTTCAGCTTCAGGATCCTGATGTCTTCTGTTCTGTTCTAGATACATGACTAAGCTCATAAAACTATTACAACAGCCTGTACTTGCTCTCTCTAAAAGGTTGTTTTGCTGTTGCAAATTTTATCTTGTCGTCTGTCATGCAGCACAGTGTGCAGATGGCACAGAAGTTTGTTTAGAAGCTACAAATCTCTTTTATTTCAAGCGTTAGGAGGGATGCACATAGATCAGGGACACTGGTGATTGCACCAGTTCCCAAAGAGCAAAGGATGCTGCATGCCCAGGGACCATGCTAGTAAATGCTGCTGTGGGTGCATGGTGCTGCCCCAGGCCAGGAATGCATTGAAGAAAACCACACAGATCTGATGATGTCTCATGTCATCTGGGATACCTTGCTGGCACTTCCAAGGCCGGTGCTGCCGGCAAAGAAAGCAAAGAAAAGAACAGTAGCCAGGCCAGGAGAGGCTAGTGGTAAAAAACGTGACAGGCTCCAGGAATCCAAGCCTAGGCCTTGCTGAAGGAGACAGAGAGGACAGTGGGGGCTGTGGCATCTTGTGATGTTGTCTTGTCCACCCATCTCCATCTTGTGGTCTAACATGATGACCTCTGACTTCCAGATTTGCTTAAGGAAACAATGTCCAGCGAATTAAATGGGGAAGAACTGAGCTCAGATGTGTATGAAAGTTATCAGTTAGGCTGTCTTCATGTGGGAATGGAATGTATTTGTGTGTATCTGTAGGCATTAAAGCTAGTACCATATATATGAGTAAAAACTCCACCTGTGCCCATAAAGCAGTTGTGAGCTGTATTGTGTGTCTCCTTCATGCTCAGTGGTTCAGGTCTCAAAGCAACCTCACAGTGATGTATTTGGTAGCGGTGCCATGTGTGCATGCCTCATTCAAGCACAGCTGTTCTACAGGACGTCTTGAGGGGGTGTTTGCAGATTCTCATCTGCGTCTCACTTCTCCAGAATCTGCTCCTGCTCCCAGGATCTGGCGTGCCAAACCCTCCTCATCTGAGCAAGTCAACAGCCTGTCCCAGGCTGCTGCCTAAGAGAATGGCAGGGCTTTGTAAATAAAGGAAACAATTGAATGATAAGTTCACACTTCAGCACGCTGCTTAACAACCTGATAACGGTTAATTGCATACAGTATTTTTAAATGCAGCAACGGGGAGATAACTCGTGCAGAGGTGGAGCACGGGCCCTTGGGCCTCACGACCGAAGGTTAACCTCTTACTGCCCATGCCCCTAAAGAGGTTGGTGGCTGCAGCTCCCAATATCACCAGTTCTGAACTTTTACTGGCCAGCAGTGACTCAGGATCATGCACGTAAAGTGTCCTCAGCCGCAGGTAGGAGCAGGGGGAAGCTGTGCTCAGTCCCAAAACTTGCGGGTCCTGCTTTGAGAGCAACCTGTGGTAAACCCAGGGTTGTGTCCAGCAGAGGCAGCAGGTAGAGCGTGTCCGCTCGGGAGTCGCTGCGCTCCCGCAGGCGCGCTGATGTTCGTGTAACTGAAGGAGCTCTGCAGGAAGGAGCCAGCATAAACACAGCTGGAATGCGCGCTCGCGGCCGGCTGCGAGTCCCAGCAGCTGCTCTCAGCGCTACCGCTCTCTGGGCACCGGGCGGGGCCTTTCCGTCTCTCGCAGCCCGGTGGGATTGAAGGTTTGACCCTTGTTATTTAAAGCACAACTTCAGGACATCTGCTGTCAGAGCGTCCGCAAAGTTTGTGGCTTAATGCAAGTCTAATTAACTGATTTGCCTATCCAAATCTGGAGATTTACACACTTCTATAGAGACAGCTGTAAAGTTATAACTTCAGCTGTTTATCATGCCCTCAGCCTTTAAATCTCAGTTATGAAAGGTGATGTTTAATGGCTGGCTGGGAAAATGGGTGTTTACCAGAGTGCTAATGGAGTGCGGCAAGCCAGGAAATGTATAATCTAATACCTGTATAGAAATGAAAGCTTCTAACAAAAGAAAATATTGGGGGGGGGAGGATGTATTTACAGGCTGTTTGTGCTGTTTAGAAGAAAATCAGTACATGAGCAGTAGGAAAACAATGGGGACTGAAATAGTGCCTGAAGAAAGAAATAAGAGCTGCTTGTTTTTAAGATCCCTCTCGTCCCCCCGAAACAGCTATCCTTCTTCTCTGGGTCTTGTGCTTTGCCTTTGTTGCAAAGGGGAAAAAAAAAGAATGACATGTCACAGTGAGTTTAACAGAATGTCTGGACCAAAAAGAAACAAAATGAAGGAAAAATAACCAGCTACATATTCCTTTTTTACTGAAGCATGGTTTTGCTAGCCAGTTTGTGCCATTGGAGGCAGAATTGACAGCCATGCTTCATCATGGCAGTGGGAGAAAATGCCACAAGGAATGCTTTAATTTAAATGAGAAATGCTCTAAGAGAAGAAAAAAAAAAAAGCCTAAAAGCTTGGTAATAACATTAATAACCACTTCTTACAGGTTTTTACTAGCCCACTAAAGATCAGACAGCATGTTAAGGTCCCAGTGGCTGAATAGTAAAGACCTGGGCTCAGGTTATTATTACTTAGGAAGATTCTTTTAATGATTTCTGTTATTAGTTGAAAATCATTTGAATAGTACAGCTGAATGGTCACTATGCTTTAAATCCATTTTGAATGAAGAATGAGAACAGGGTAGAATTTGGATTTCTGTATCTCTGAAAGCATTTCACAGAACCAGCATGGATAGCATTAGTGCTGTGAATGGATAGGCAAAGGGCGGAGGTTTCCCTGCTGGGGAGGAGCTCTTCTGAGTGTGACCAATTCCTTCTGAAAAGCAATTTTGACTATGGCAACAGAATTTCCTTTAAATCAAATTAAAAGCTCCTAAACCACCACAGACTCCTTAATTTCTACTCTGATAGCTTTCAAAAAACCAGAGACTTCCAGCAGGGGTTAGGATGAGGCAAAGGGATACGGGTAGTATTTCTGGCTTTTGCGTTGCTGCTGTGCTGAAGGCCGTGTTGGGGTCTTGCCTCTGCATCTCGCTCCCTTCTCATAGATTGCCTGCTCCCGAGGGAAGCAGCTGGCTGTTCTCAGGGCAGGGGCAGCGGGGTCCCCCTGTCTGTTGGGAGCTGCTACTCAGTAAGACAACGCAAGCATTATCTTAGCACAGTTTTCACTTCAGCACCTCGCTCCAGCGGTGTCAGTTCTGCTCTGTGTTCAGTACCTTTTTGTATTAGTTTGAATTTGCATTTAAATGCAAAATTCAACTGAGAAGCCTAAACAGTTGCTTCTCTTGCTGTCTTAAGGGGCATATGTCCTTTAAAAAGGAGTTTTCTCCCCTCCAACATAAATTGGTCAGCATCTTCTCAGAAACGTGACTCAGAAGACCAAAGGCCAAGAACTCTCAGTCTATAGGAAGAGCTTTTGGTCCCCACTGATCTGCAAAACAAAAGAGCAAAGGGACCTTAAAATCTCAGCCAGGTCTCTCCCCAGCGAAGCATGGGGGGTTCCTGAGCAACAAGCATGACTGCTTAGCATTGAGAGCAGGTTACCAGTGCCCAGAGGTTAATGACTCACGCGGCATTATGTTGTGTTGAATAATGAGTAACATCTGAAATGACACATGTTGTAATGACTCGCTACTTAAAGTACCAATCTACTTAAGATCCCTTTAAGCTTGAAGAGACCACAGAATAGCGATGTCTTGTTCAGTAGGTGCTACTTTATGCCTTCTGGTAGAAGAGATGTATCATGCCTGAGAGCATATGAACAAAACAAGTGAGGAATTGAGTAGGAAGGATTATTGCACTAGTTGTTTTGAATGCTTTTTGGGCATTTATAGAGCACCAGCTAGCATATTTCGGGGTTTGTTTTTGTTGATTCGAGGGTTTTAATCCTGGTTGTCACAGTTCGCATATTTGTAGGTTGGATTTAGGAAAGGAAAGAAAGGGGAGCTTTGCCTGCAGGATGAGATTATCAGAAACTGGTCTGAGATTTACTGTGGAAAATAAACTAACACTGGAGCAAAGCAGCAACACTGTCTTATAGTTTGGTTGCTGATGGGAGGGAGTTTAATTAAATGGCACTCTAAATTCTGATGTTAACCAATCTCTGACATAGTTTGCAATTAGGGATTGAGCACAATCTATTTTCTTGCAGACAAAATAAGTTGTTTGTGCTGTCAGAAGAAATCTTACCTAATCTTACAGTAAAGTTTTAATCCTGTCAGACACTGCTTGCCTGTCTTACAGTTGTTTCTGCAGTCTGCTCCCCTGCAGAAAGCTGGTATGTGACTAAACTGTCTTAGATGTAATAGAAAGCTAGTATGTGACTAAACTGTCTTAGATGTAAAAGCAAGTGTGACACCTAAATGTCCCCAGTTGCTAAGAATGGCCCAGGGAGCAGCTCGGGCCCAACACCTCAAAATGTGGCCCTCTGCAAACAATAAAGGACTTAGTTCTCCAGCTACTTTAAGGCTGGACTTCAAATAGAGAAATATAAACACATTTCTGCACTTACCTACTGGGATTATGGTGCTTTAACTGTTTGTTTCTAAATATTTTAGGCTGTAGTATTGGGAAGTGAGAGAAACTGTGCATATAAACTCTTATATTCAGGCCAGTTAGCACCACTTTAGACTTTGCAAAACTGTATGCAAGGAAAGAGAAACAGTCCTACCTGCATTGTGTCTGAAATGTATTGCTCGAATTTCAAACAAATTTATATGGACTTGTCCTTCTCCAAACCAAATAGGAATTCTTTAAAAAGGTAAGAGAGATTCTTCCACTCTTACACCCACCACTCACATGCCCCCCCACACACATCTTGAAATGCTGGTCATGAAATGATCATTATTTTTATGGGTCTGCAAAGCCTGTAGAAGTCAAAGCTGTGTAATATACATTGCAGAGTGTTCTGCTAATCCAGTCCGACCGCAGTCGTGCCTGGCCCAGGGAAGAGGGTCTGGTAACTGGAAACCTGACACTGAAGGAATTCCAAACAGTCCTCAAACTAAAAACAGCTCTCTCTGCATGGCATGTGCTACGTGAGAGACAGGGATTGTATTCGTTTACGTTATCTGATTTTTCAGCCTAGTATTGTTGATAAAAGAACGGGAGAAGGAAGCACCTCCACCAGCTCAGCCCATAAATAAAGAGTGTATGGTGTGTTTGAGGCTAGTATGACATTGCTAGACATCTGCCTTCTTCTGAGGGGTACAAGCCTCTCACAAACAGCAGCCACTGAGCACTTCCTTGTGCTGCAGATTCTTCCCAGCACTAAGATACCAAATTTGATTCCCAGTGAATTTTAAATGCGAACCCTTTCTTTGGCTGTGGGAAGTATTGATCTGAAAGGGCAAAGAATATTTATTATAGGATTATCTCACCTATTAAGATACAGAGACCCACCTTAATGCATCTCAGTGATTTCTTTGAAATCTGCAGTGATTTGAAATTTCATTTATTTATTTATTTTATGTTATATGCATGTTGAATATTAAGCAACAGGAGTTCTTAGAGCCACTGACTACAAAGAGCACTGCAGTATCTTTAATACTGTATCTGAAGAGATAGGCACTACATGGTCTTTTCAGTTAATTGTTTTTAGTGTTTGTTGAGAAGAGCTTTATAAAGACACAGTGTAATGTATTTGATACTTCAAGATTGTTTGTTTGCATAATTTAATTCTTACATCAGCTTCTCTTTTCTTCTTTAAAAGTAGATCCTCCTGGCTGAGAGCAAACATCACACAATCACACTGCATACAGTGGAGTTCTTCAGTGAGAATTTGGACACAGATAGGATCTTGTTGCTTTCTCCTGTTCTTTAATCACAGCCTGGGCTGTCTGATGCCATCACCCAGAGTCTCTGTATGTCTTGCTTAGACATGAAAGGGATCTGCAGCCAAATATGGGCTTTCCATTTGCTACTTAGTCTGTGGCTGTCTTTGAAGTTTATTTCAAGAAGTACTCTCTAACAAAGTAAGAAGGCAGGTTTTCGTGTGAGATTATATCCCTTGCAAAATATTCCCTCAGCAGCAAGGAGGAGATAGTGATGTGAGAAGAGAGCATTCCCTTCCTTGCTTTTTACCAGGTACTAAGAGGGTGACCTCTGTGACTCTCCCTATAGAACAGAGGGAAGAAAAACCCTTTGTCACAATGAAATCCAAGCCCGCAACGTGATGGGGCACAGCAAGAGCAGTTAGATCTTCATTTTGCTTTCCTTTCCTTTCAGATAGCCCTAGCATATGTCCCCAAGGATGTTAAAGGTGACCTGTAAATGGAGGTTATCAATGAAATGCAGTAAGCCTGAAATGTAATTATTTTTTTCTGATTGTTTTTTTGAAGCATCAGGTATTTATGCCAGTCTACTCTAAGATTTTCCGCAGT
The DNA here is from genome assembly GCA_013390105.1 of Tichodroma muraria. Taxonomy (NCBI): domain Eukaryota; kingdom Metazoa; phylum Chordata; class Aves; order Passeriformes; family Sittidae; genus Tichodroma; species Tichodroma muraria. Next base: position 22,765 of record WAAG01041237.1, read on the forward strand.
TGAAGAATTACTAAAACAGGGGTTTAAAAAAAAAAAAAAAGGAAACTGCAAAAAGCAAAAAAAGTTTAGTTAGGGTTTTTGAAACCTTCAGATACCTGTGACTAAATAACACTTTGGAAAAAGAAGTCTTTCCTATGTATTCCACATCCTGTGGTTCAGTTTTAAATAAACCCAGAAGCTCTTTAAAATTCTGCAGTAAAGCCAGAAAATACTATATGTTTTGTGCTTGGAAGATAAATAAAGCAGAGATAGAAAAACAAACCTGCTTTAGGCTTTACTTGTCATAGAGAAAATAACAACATGTTAATTGAATATCAGTCACAAGTTATCTGCTTTACTTGGACAAGCCTACGTTTTGTTCTTAATGCTCAAAATGGATCACAGTTGTTAACTGGTGAATAATTTTTAAAGATAAACTGGTAGAGCTGCAAACCAGCATATGAAGTGAAATGTGTTCACAACTGCCTGTGTGTGAGCTGTAATTTCTCTGCAGGGGAAGGAAGATGAGACTTTGCTTCCTCAAAATAAAGCAGACATTTTAAGGGGCACCTTGCTCATGACATTTTTGAGGAGTGTTTTCACACTGCCCCACCAGTTTCACTCCTTTGTGGAACCTGGTGCTTCTCTCTCCCTTTGTTCATTTGCTTCCTGCAGCAGCAGCCTCTACTTTTAGCTAGAACCACATCCATAATGCACTTTCCAATGGGACGCAGCAGAGCTGAACTATCAACAAAACCAGTTTTTGAGCACTGAGATCAGTTCCTTCCCAGGATGTTGTGTCAGCTTCCCTGCCTTCTGCCTGCCATTAATTGCACTGTATCCCCAGGTCAAACAACTGGCCAAAAATCTGGAAAACAGCTGACGGTCAGAGCAGCTCCTACTCCTACTCAGCATGTCCTCTCAGAGGGCACACTCCTGGCCTGGTCTTTTTGAGTGGCTGGACCTGCTTGACCCAATTTGTGGATTTTTGATCACTCCCCTGGGTCGCTGATTTTCCACTTGAGGTTATTGGTTTGACCCCCACACCATGGGTCACTTGGGAGGTGTGATATGGCCCTGTGAACTCTGAACTCATCAGAAGCCAACAAAAACAGTGAGAGAGAGGAGAAGAATTTCATTAGGACCTCCTCAGAGGTGGCAGTGTCTGCTGAGGGAAAAGGTAGGAGTTGTTTTGCTTCTTGCAGAAACAAGCACAGCATCTACAAGGGACTGCCAAGTAGAAAGTGTTTGGTTTGGTTTGGTTTGGTTTGGTTTGACAACTTCTTTAAGGATAAACAACAGCATATACTTTTACACCATGGGCTATCAAGTGAGAAGGGTGTTGGTTCAGAGGAGCCATCCTCTTCCTGCTGGGAACTGCCCTCAGTGTCCCAGACTTACTGCTAATGGTGACAGCATTTCTGCAGTCAGAGCTTGGTATTTGAAGTTGTTTCTTCTACCTTAAAAAGATTAATTTCTGTGGTTAATGTGTCACACTTGAGGAGGGAGGGGCAGCTTTTTCCTGTTTTTTAAGACTGGTCAGAAAGAGGTTCATGGAGACTCCATAGGCTGGTTGGTTGCACTGCGAGCAGCTCCCAGAGAACGAACTTCACCAGGCGTGGGTGATGGGTGGGGAAGAATGAATCCTCCGGAAATAATTTGGCTTCAACATGCTGGGCTGATCATAAAAGGGAAAAAAAGTGTTGTCACTGTAGCTTGTGTATCTGCAAGTGTAACATCCACTAGGATCGATAGGGAAAGTGAGCTGGAGAGTGTGGAGCAGCCATGAGGATATCTTTTCTGAAATTTCCCTCAGACATGCTGCCCAGATTCAGCCTTTGGGACATTTACCAGTGTTTCCCAAGGTTTTATTCAGGCAAAAGTTCTGCTAATCATTGGGTAGATCACTGCTTGTATTATTCCCAAGGCTGCTAAAATAACTTCAGTCTTCCTGGGGCTTTCCTAAAAGGTTCATATGAAGTGGATTCCTGTCAGGTCTCTGTGTACAACCTGTCTTTCCAGCTGCTAAGTCATGACTCTGGGCAAGACACTCAAGAATTACCTATGGGTGTTTTGCCCTCAGAGAAAGGAAACTGGTGCTGACAGTGAACAATTTGGAGTTTTATCTTTTAAAGAAAGATTTTGCTCTTCCCACATGTTGTTCTGCAGTTTGTCTACACAACCGCAGATGGTGTTAGCTGTAAGTGAAGCGATGGTGGATTTAGTTCCCTAGAAGAGGTAACAGCAATGGAGATCTGATGGCATTAGCTCAGGCAGCTTGGGGCCATTCCTCAGGTCTGGCACGCTTTGATTGCCCAGGCCCATCTTCACTGCACAGTCCTGGGCCAGAGCAGCCTGGGTGCACAACCCTCTGCACAGTCACAGCTTCTGTGGCAGCAGTCTAACACTGATTCCTAAAACTGGACTGGCTGAGCTTTCCTGGAAACAGCTCTTCTGGCTGGATGGCAAAGAACACCCCTCTCTTTTCCTTGCAGACGTCTGCTGTCGGTTGAGGCATGAGTTGTGTACTGAACGCTCAGTATGTCATGCTGGTGGCTCAGTCCTATTCTCAGCCATCTTTTTGGTGCCATTCATCTTGAATTTGTTTTTTTAGAGTAATTCAATTTGCAGTTAGAGCTCTGTCCAAAAGCTATCACTGGCTTTTCAGTGAATTCTGGATCAGGTTCCAAGCTCAGTCCTTTTTTAATGTGATCCACAAGAATTTCATTGATTATAGCTGCCGACGAGAACACCTTATAAAACTAAAGTACAGGATTTTGAGCATGATCCTTACATTAAAAGGTGATGGGTGTAGGTTTGACATTTATTCCTGTTGGTGTGCTGCTTGACACAAAGCAGTTCCTACCATTGCAGAGCCTTTTATGATTGGAAGTGTGTTTCTGTGCACAGAGGCATTAAAGCTGAATGTGATGGGACTGTCTAGTGAACAAGCCTTCATGCAGAAATATGTGGAGCAGCTCTTTGGTCTGCTCTGGAAATTAGGCTTTGTTGCAAGGTAGGTGTGTGAGCAGCGACTGTAATTGTCTGAGTACACACGGTTAAGAGTGGTTTGGTATCTCAGAGGGTGGCTTCAGGCCCTTCAGCACTTTGTCTGGACTGTCTCACCAGGAGGTGGGGGGGGAAAGCTGGGAGTGCCTGTCTTTTATAATGTTCTGTTTTTAAAGCAGAAAGTCTCTGGGGAACATAGGGTCCTAAAAGTCCAAGGCCTGGAATGCTTCCTTTTGCTCTTTCCATTTTAAACAGGAAACATTTGCACTAAGTTATTCCAGGAGGAGAATTGTAGGTTCATTTCAAGGCAGATAATGTTTGTTCGTTGCCTGTGTCCATGATTTACCCCATGGGCTTAAACGAATGCAGCAGAAAACCACATGTTTTGTTTTACTACATGCTAAACAAGTTCCAGCAGAGTCTGGGAGCCCAGGTTAAGAAAGAAGGAGCATGCTTGTAAAATCTCTATGTGAACAAGTGAGTCATTGAAAAATTTTGAACACCTGATCTCCTGTACCAGAATGATGACTTTTTTCATAATCTATGCAAAGAATATTTAAGAGGTTGATGAGTTCAGTCCCAAAGATGCAGAGCAGGTGTAATTGATTTATACTTCCAGACCCTGTTTTGGGTCAAAACTCTGTCTTCTTCCCTAAACTCTCATTTGGAGAGAAGCTTCCTGTGCAGTCATTGAGAGGTTTTGTCCGAAGCAAAGACATTTGCAGTCAGACTGGCAAAAACCCCTGATTAAATCGAACTTTTGGGGATGCTCTGGTGACATGTCTGTGAGAACAATTATTTCTACCATTTCAAAAGTATCACAAGTTCTGCTAGGAAAAAATATCAATGTTTCATTAGTGCAAATCATGAAATTAAGATGCAGAAGGCTACAGAGAGGGCTTCATGGCACATCCTTGGGGATGACACATTCACATGTTGCTTTTCACATAAGCTAGGGCTTGTGAGATCCATACTGATGCACACAAGTTACAGGGCCATTGTAATATCAGGTCTTTTAGGTCACAGATTTTTTTGAAACCTCACTGGCAACTTGCCCATTAAACACAGGTATTGTAGCCTGACATCCCTAGTGTTTCTTCCCCAGTTTTTCCATTCATGGTGTTTGGAAAGTTTTACAGGCTGACATATTAGGAGAGAATAGTGGGAAATGGTCTGGAAAGCGTGAATATTTGTGCGTGTAAAGCTTATGGGATTTGCGGACTTGCAGACCCAACTCATCTGTTTATCCTCAGGCTAGATAAGATTCAGTCAAACATGCATTGTTTAAAGGAGCTTTGTTTCCATTATGGCAAATGGATCACAGGAGACTGACTTTGGGAGCTGAAGGGCTCCAGTGCTCCCCCATTGTGTAAGGGCTGTGATGTGCGCTGGACCCTTCCTCCAGTGTCCTGGATGTTTCAGACTTTTGTAGCATGCAGGTGGGAAGCTTGTTATTCTTCAGAAGTTCTTTTCATTCATCAGGACTTGTCATGCTTGAGGTGGCATTTCCTCTCCCAAAGTAAACGTAGATTGTATGTACAATAATGTATCACTGGGCCAGTAGACTGCCTTTTTATGTGCTTTATTATGTTTTTTCCTTCTCAGGCGTGGACCTGCAGAGCCACTAGAATATTTAACAGGGCCACGAGTGACATACAAAGAGAGAGATCTTCCCTACTACCACGGGGGACAGCCTGTTATCCACCCATCCAAGGGGAACTACATCCATGCGCCAGACACAAGAGTGGCAGAACTGAGGTACCCTCAGTATTACCCAGCCCAGCCCATCACAAACCAGCATAAAGGACCCCTCCGGCAGGACGTGCCGCCTTCCCCTCCGCAGTCCCACCGAGCACCAGCTTACAATGAAATTGTCCGACACCGTGGGACCAGTCCAGACCAGTACCAGTACAGGCAACAGAACCCCAGGCAGAAGAACGCCATGACTGCTGCTGTATAGCCATGCACTGGACTCCCGGCACAGCCCGGGAGGAGCCCTGTCGGACATCATCCTTGTAGAGTTGTTCCCAAGCGTAGCTGCCTGTAAGAATGGCACACAAGACCTGGGGTCGTTCTTACTGAGCTGGGCTCAGCGTAGGTGCTTTCTGACAGGCGAACTAAAGCACGTGAGGTACGATGTGTTTTGAGTATGTGAGGTGCCAGGCAGTTGAGTGTTTTTTAATTCCTTTTAAAAATAGAAAGTAGCTGCTGGAAATGAAACACAACACTTAATACACCTCAGGGCTATTAACTGAATCCAGTTACACCTTTACAGTACATAGCTGTCTGTGTAAGGGCAGCAGAGTCACCAGAGTTTACTTCAGAGTGCTGTTGTAGAGCCTTTTAAGTGAGAACGCAGCATGCAGTACGGACTTCTTGCAGAGCTGGGAATCTTGTGTATCTAGTGTGTGATCATGGCAAGGGACTGCCACAGAGGTAGTGGCCACATTCCAGGCACGTCCTGACCAACAGCTCTGCTTTAAGGATGCTGCAGTTCCAGATTTGTGATCTGGCCTCTGTCTGCCTCTGTCTTTTTGGTGGTGGCAGCATTTATCTTGTAGCCTTCATTTTTTGCAGTTTGTGTATCAAGAGTCTTCTCTTACTGCACCTGCTGCAGTTGGAGTAGGGCAAAAAGCCTCATCCCCTATGTTTGGGCGGGTTCACAGAGGAGAGGCAGCCACCTGAGAACCATGTCTGTAGGGGGGAGGAGTGTGTGCTTGTGGGTGTCGGATAGTTATACAGTGTGCGGTCTTCAAATGTAAACCCTGGAGACCAGATCCTCAGCTGCTGTCAGGAAGTGTTGCTGGAGGGATTTCAGTGGAGCTGGCCTATAAGGAGGTGACCAGGGAGGTGACTACGGGCACAGACTCCATAATTCATATTAAGTTACCGTGTCAGGTGCTGCCTTGGCTCCATCAGGGCAGCCCATTCCTGGCCCACTCCAGGCGATGCTGGAGCCAAGTGCCTGCCAGCAGCGTGCCTGCCCTGGCCAGCCCAGCGCCGCCAGAAGGCACCTGTTCATGGGGGCCACCCTCTGTCCACGAGGGAAGCTCAGCCTCGGGCAGCGCCGGGCCCCACCGTGCCAAGTGCCAAGCTACTCGAGTTCCTGCAGCCAGAGGCCATCAGGTCAGTGGGGAAAGGGGCTTTTCACAGAAAAAAGACGAGGAAAGTAACAGGAAGGGCTTCAAGACCCGGGGGCCCAGGAGGAAGGTGTGAGAATAGCTGTTTGTAGCAAGTTATTTGCAGCAGCGCACAGGAAGAGAGAAGGTGTGGGTGGGGAGGGGGTGTCGACAGTGCAGCAGAGCCGTGGGGGGGGACAGGGTGGTGGGGTACATGCCCAGTTCTTTGCCCTGAACAGCCTGAGTTTGCTCTGCAGCCAGAAGTGTGTGTCCCCAGTCACAGGGATCTGTGTGACCTGACCCAAGAGGGCCCTGAGTGCTTCGAGATCTGTCTCAAGGATTTTGTCACGAAGAAACCATGCGGTATTGCAACCTAGGAATACGTTATTTCCAAGTGTCCTTAGTTCCTCGACTTCTGCCTTTTGGGAGTGTCACTAAACCATTAGACCTCCTCTCCTCATCAGGAAAAGACTGACCTGGCCAAGGATTTACCGTAAGGATTTCTTTGATGTCATTTTGACACCTTTGGTATACAACATATTAAATCGCATAGATCACTTCCCAGGTGTTAAATACCACCAAGAGGGTTTGTCCTGCTAGGAGTGTGTCCTGCCCACAGGTAATGGCCCTGATGGGAAGCAGCATTTAATCCCAGCCTACTTTCTTCTCTGCTGATGGTGCTGCTTAGAGCGTGGTGTAATCCCTCAGGCACAGGGAGCACTTGCAGCTGCCTGAGTAGCTGGCAGGCTCTAGCGCTTGCATTCCCACCAGCCTCCACCCAGCAGCAGGCTGGGAAGCAGGGGAGAGGAGACAGCTTTCCATGGCAGGGGAGCACCTCCATGATTCAGATAGAGGGCTGGACTCCCTGGGGCAGGGGCAGGCACAGTTCTAGATCCAGTCAGGAGGAAGCATTGGTGGGAGGGAGAGAGGAAGAGGAATGCAACTGATTATGAAGCAAGGGTGTTTGGTTCTTGTTCCATTTCTTTCTGCCCTCTTCCCTAGTAATGTAGGAGGGAAAAGCCTCTGGAGAGAATGTTGGGTGTAAAGCTGGATGTCTCTCAGTACCCTCCATAAATAAGGCACATTCCCCAAGGAAACTGTGCCTGTCATGTACATGCTCTGCACAGCCTTGTACTTCTCTCAGAAAGCTTTAGATGCTGTAGGATACTCAGCCAGGACTTGGCAGCCACAGGATAGCCGCTGGTGTTATAAAGGCCTGTTGAAAGTGAAGCAAAAACAAATTAAAATACTTTCCTTTCCCTCCTTGAAATATAACCCCTGATACATTTGATCCAGCTGTAAAGAAACTAATGTTTGCGACAGTGGCTTTATCAAGCCAGGCCACAATTAAGAACAGCTCTGAATATAAACTACTGCCTTTGTAAATCACTCTCAACTAACCCTTCAAATGGCATCACAGCACAGTGAACAGAACTTATTTACAGTATTTCATGAGCCAGGGCCAAATAAAATCTGGATGGAAACAGCTCCTAGGTTATTTATAGTCATTGAGGGACCTGCCCAATGTCTCCTCGTAACCTGAATCTTTCCTTAAGAGCTCCCCTTGACTGCATCAGCTCCACTCAGTTGAGGCAAACAGATCAAACAAACACCTTCTGAGCTGTTAATCTTACCTTACCCAACAGGTTATTAAATGATGCTTCTGCTCAGTAAGCAGAAATCAGTAGAGAGCTTCTTCCAATCAAAAAAAAAAAAAAAAAAAGGCTATAAGTATA
>WAAG01041237.1:38531-54047 GCA_013390105.1 Tichodroma muraria
CCAAAAATTCAGGCTGGTGCTGTGCAGTCAGGACATTTCTTTTCCGGACAGGATATGGGATCAGAGTTTAAAAATATGCATTATGAAACATGTGTTGGGGGGCAAGGGGGTCAGTAGACAAATCAAGCACATTGTTGGCTGAGCAGGAGAGCCTGTGAGAGGAGCCAGTTTAGCAGCAGGTCCCGGCAGTGTCCCGGAGGCCGCGGCTGCAGGTGGGCGAGGAGGCCTCGCAGGGCTGGCTGAGGTGCCAGCTGGGCCTGGCTCCGCACCCGCCGCGTCACCCTCGGCCCAGCGCTGAGGGCAGCGCAGCCGCTGCTGGGCCGTGGCCCCCGGCAGAGCGGCTGCCCCGCAGGCACGGTGCCAGCCGGCCTCACGGGCAGCCCCACACGGCGGGTGCCGTGGCCATGAGCAAACGGTTCCTGGCCGCTTCCCTCATGCTCTGGGACACGACGGGATGGACTGGCATGTTACGCCCCGTGGCCACTGTGGCTGGCAAGGAGAGCCTCCAGTCCTCTCAGCCACCTTCCACACAGGCAGGAGAAGCTCCATGGTTGTGGACACCCTCTCCTCTTACTCGTGTCCCAGTGACAGTATCCGCTCGAAATGCAGACCTCCTCTTGGGATGTAGTTGGTTTTCCCCCTGACAGAGGTTGGTCATGAAGAGAGTAACCCTGGTGTGGGTGCATTTTTCTGCAGGGGTCGCTTCAGAGGTCCCCTCTCTGAGACACAGCACGCACAGGACTGGCTAGGCAAGTGGCCCCACACAGCCCTCCAGGCCACACCAGGAGAGAGGTGGGATCCAGGCAGCAGGACTGCAGACAAAGCCAGGAAGCTGTTGCTGGTCAGGCATTTCAGGGGAGGGCATGATTTCCACAACAAAAAACACATCTGATTATTTGATTAGAGGGAAGATGAGGTCCCCAGGAGGAGGTCCTCCCACACAAAAGACAAATAACTTGTGCCCCCGCTGGCAGTGACAGGGCAGGAAGATCGGGGCAATGTCCTATTGAGGCTTTGATCAGCCAGGGTCAAGCATGCAAGCTAACATGGCTGAAGAGGTTCAGGCTGCGGTCCCACTGCAGGACAGTGCCTGGCCCTCTCCCAGCCCTCTGCTTGTCTTTTCAGCAGTCTTCCACCCCTGTCTAGGAAGCAATGTGGGAGCCTCCTGAGACAGATCCTGCCTCTCGACATCTCCTGGCTTCAGCAAGGTCATGTCCACTTGGAGCTCCTCAGTGCCAGGCATCACAGCACATCCCTCTACTTCTGCCACTTACTCATCTACATATCTGGGATAAGCCAGTGAAAGAGGCTTCTTGGTCTCATGTCATGCCTTTTGCCATGGTGCTAGTGGAAAGATGCTGAAATGCAGCAGTTGGAAGACAGGAGAGTATTGGAAGGGCAGAGAAGGTTATTTTCCAGTTCCTTTTCTCCTGGACTTGGACTTGGATAGCCTGGCCATAGTCATGGGCACTGGGGGATTTTCCTGTCCCCTGGAAGGTTGAGCTGTCCCCTTTCATCCTGCCGTAAGAGACTCTGGGGACTCTGCATTTCAAAGGATGATTCTAAATGGTGCCAGCAACTGCAGATCCTGTGATCAACTGATGGTCCTGGATGGAGGCTGGATAAAGTGTTCAGTGTAGCTGTTTTACCCAAAGTGGCCCCAAAGCCTTGGTGCCCCAATAGCTTGACCCACATGAGTCCTTCCTGCAGAAGAGCCCTAGAGCAGGAAGGTACCATGTATGTATAGAAAAGGGCTTGAAGATCTGAGCCGTACTTTTACTCTCCCTTGGGCAATATGAGAAAAAGTAACTTGGATTTGGCCTACAGAATTGTAGTGCTTGGAAGTGAGAGCAAGAAAGAGATAATTTGGCACTTGGAGACCAGAGTTCTCCAAGATCTTTACAAACACAACACAACCCTTTCAAGTGGGAGAGATCCTTGCTTCTCTCTCGTGTGGGGGGGAGCACGGGCTGAACACAAAAAATCACTGGTACTCCAAAAAGCAGGGTAAGCAAAGGAAAAAAAAGAAACTGTTGTTTCAGATGCAGGTTTCTACAGAGATGTATTGCATAGATGCAGTATATAGGTCAATGTGTGGGCAAGCTCTGAGATTCTGGTCCCAGGTTACATCTAAGAGTTTAGTTAATACAAAAAAAACCAAAAACCTTCTCCCTTCGATGTATGTATGCTCTGTGAGGATTTCTGTGCAGACATAGATGGAATAGGCTGGAGCACTGGAAGTTTGTGCTGTGCATGTGTCGTGGTTTCATTGTGAACCAGACAGAAAAAAAAACTATCAATTTGGATTGCCAAAAGAAAAGGAATTTTGTAATCAAGAGCAAAGCAGGTTTAAACTTGAAAAGAACAGACTTTTATTAACTAATACAAAAAGGAAAGAAGGAGAAGAAAAAAAACAACTAACAAACTCTTAGAATTAGAATGAAACCTTTCAAACATTCTTCCTCTATTACCAAAATTTCTCTCACTCTCATTAACAACATACAGAAATTACATTTAGAAACTTTCAGTCAGTTTTTCAATTCTAGAATAGTCTTTCCTCAATTCTTCTAGAGATTGGAGCATCTTTTACTCGCTATGGAACTAAAAACTGAAACANTCCCCAAGCACTTTTCAAGCTGTCTGAGTGGCCAAGGCCTCATGGAAATGCTTGCCAGTCTGTTTGTCATCTCCACACCCCCAGTAAATCATGCCAATATCATCTGGCTCAGAGCTCTTAGAAATCTGGACAACCTTGACAGAAAGTGTGGGTAATGGGCTGGGAAATCCAGCAGAAGAGTTTTGGTGAACATGAGACCACAAGATACGAGTCTTCCCTGATCTGCTGCAAGACCTTAGGTCTCTGCCCAAGAGTACAGCTAGAAAGCAGCCCCTTAAATGGATGCCACATCAGAGATATTGACTTACCAGTGGCCTGGGTACAATTACCCATGAAACTTCAACCTGGGATATGAGTATCACTGAGAGACAAACAATCCCATCTGCAGCATGCCCCTTTGAGATGTCTTCTCTGTTTATAGAAAAGAAGGGGGTGGTGAGCGTCTGTTGAAATGTATAACTCCCTGGCATCATCTTTGAGGAGTCATATCTTTTAGTGGGACTCGTCAATCAAAACTGTCTAATGGCACAGTGGTCAGTGCTCCTTGCAGTGTCTGTGTCAAAGGAACAGGGATGCTAAAAATAACTTTTCTGTCCCAAAATATTTTGATTTATTTGAGAGTGTACATGTGAAAGGAACACTAATATTTCACGTGGCTGGTGCTCTGTGACCAGCGCACCCCTGGGGAAGCAAAGATCTTTGGAAACCTGCAGGGAGAGTAGAGGAGGGAAACCATGACCTCAGGGAACAAAGAAAATTTTGCAAAGCAAAAAGAGATGTTTGAACCTCCCATAACTACTGGCTCTGAGGTGACTGCCAGAAGAATCACTAGATTCAGCTTAAGCTAATGAAAAAACCAGGGAAGAAAGTTGTCCTTTCCAACCTGCACCCACATTCTCATTTACCTTGGGCAAAAATAAAACATGCCTAGATATGAATTCTTCACCAGAAGTAGTATTTTACACCAACTCACAGAGGGTAAATGACTTCTTGTGGTATATAGCAGTGGGAATTCAGGCATGTAATGTAATAACAAGAAAGGATTTTTAGATTTGTCTCAGAAACCCTGCTAGCTCAGACATTATAAAAAGAATGCCAAACTTTCATATCTCTGTGAACACAAGACAGGAGTAAAACTTTCTTAAAAAGAATGAAATACGTCTCCAGTTTGAGAAGAGCTGTCTATTTTGAAAAATTGCTGCAGAAAACATGGGCAAACAGCACCTCACATCTGAGCAGCACATTATTGTTCCTCAGTTCTTTACTCACGTAATTAAATGCCACAGAGAAACTGCTTAACCAACTACTTTGCTTAGTAAACCTTTCCTTAGTCATTTGCATGAGATGTGACAGCACCAGATCCAAGCCTCCATCAGGGCTTCCAAGCAAAATCACAAAGCAAATGGTAAGGAAAAGTCTTTTAGTGCTGCCTCTTGGGGTGAAACAGCAACACAACAGAGCAGACCAGGATGGGACATGAAAAATGCGGAATGCACTTAGAACTGACAGCCATAGTGTAATGTGACCCCAGTCACATTGGTATTTGATTAGCAAACACGATTGGGAAACAGCCCTTCTCTTAGGAGAAAGAAATCTTTCATATCCCCTACAATCAAGCCCTCAGCTTTGTTTTATCGAGGAGATGGCATCCGAATGCTTCAGCAGAACAGGCTGTTCTACGAGGGCACATTACCCCCCCGTGCGTCCCTGTGCACAGGACTTTCCCCAGCGGGGCTGGATGAAGGAAAAGCAGCCTGCAGCAGTCCCAAGGAGGTCTGTGCCAGACTCTGGTGGCTTGGGAGCCTCCCAAGTGCCCACTGTGTGCAGGGCTGAAACCATCACACTGCAGAAGGGGAGAGCTTCTGAATTTGTGAGCTAGGCTTTTTAGTTCGGTTATTGAGAGGTGACTGGCGGGTGAGTGGGACACAAAATCTGTGTGCTGCAGGATCACTGGCCCAAGCCACCAGTGTTGAGCTCCGTCTCTCTCTGTGGGGTCTAACAGGACAACCAACAAGTCCTCTTCTCCTCCACCTCCTCCTCCCAAGGCTGCAGATGGCTGGTTCATCCTGCACACGACCCCAGACACTTGCTAGCCTCTCCAGGGAGGAGCTCAGCATAGCCAACCATCATGAAAGAATCATTTTAGGGGACAAAATTAGAGGCTCCAGCTTTCCTCTTCCCCCTCCGCACCCGCCTTCCCCCCCTGCTGCTGCACCACACGGCTGTGATATTTTATTTCAATCAGCTTTGTTTTGCTCCTGAAATCTGCCTCACTCCCTCTGTCCAGACATTTCATTTCCCTTGGAGACAGGTAAATAAGTAAATAACTGTAGTCAAAACCTGTATGAGTACCGAAGCCTGGAGTGCCAGGAAGCAACTAGTGTGTCTGATTTTCCAGTGAAAGTCCAGGTGCAATCTCGGCAGCACGGCTACTGTCTGCCTTTCAAGCAGATGTCTTCATCTAAAGCCCCCGCCACCACCCCACTCCCTTTGTGCATCCTCACAGGGAGGACGGGAGTGGGAGACAATATAAATTAATATCCATTGGAATGACAGCAGCTGGTGCCTTGCATAGCTGCAAACACGTGTCTTAGAAGTAGAGTGATTAGTCGTAAAACTGTAGAGCTGAATGTTTATGCTTGATCAATTACAGGAAAACAATAGATGGTGTTTTTTTCCAAGTAGGAGGAGTGAGGGGAGGGAGGCTTCAGCCATGAGATGGTTTTCTTCTTTTTTTTTTGTAATGATAGCTTCAAAGAATATGGGGTCTAGTTACCAAAGGGGCTGGCAAACAGCAGCTTCTGAGAAACCCACTGGTTGCAGGCAGCACTTTGCAGTTTAAACCTCACACAGATCTTTTCTTTTTCCAAACTTCTTAACATTTATGAGGGATGGATTGATATACCCAAAGCAAGGAGCATGTGGGAACGAATTAGAACGAAATTCTAATGTGTTAGAGCGAACTAGAATGAAAGTTTTCTAGTGCACAGGCATGTATGCATTGTGTAGAGGTCTTCAGCTGGAAGAAGTCACTTTTGTTTGTTCCTATACTTAGAATCTCTCCTACTGCCCCAGCTAAGCAGAAGTGCTCCTGTCAGAGCAGTGTCATGTTAGTGGCTGCAGTGTGGCACAGGAGTGTGCCTTTGGCTCCATTTCCAATTCCTTAGCAGCACTAATTGCAAACATAGTCTGTGTTGCTCCCCACATCCGCAAAAAAAAGAAAATTAAAAAAAAAAAGAGTTACATTTTGCAATAATTCTAATGGAAATGCTAATGGGATGAACAGCAATATGAGGCCAGTGGATGACCCAGCAATTTCATCTGTGCTGGCAACAGATGACCATCTAAACCATGTTCGGGTAATTCTTCCTCTCATTAGCAGCACAATAACTCATACACACAAATCCATAGGCATTTGCTATAATTTTTTAACATGGCTGGAAATAGAAGTAAGCACATGCAGTATGCAAGCATTACAGCATGTGTTGGCTGTAAATCTGTCTGGAAGTGGCCTGATTCTGTTCCTGGTTAAAGCAGTGGGAATTTTGCCATTGACTTCAATAGAAGCAGGATGGGATTTTTTTGGACTTATTTTAAATTGGGGCTTTGTTTCTTTGGAACAAAATTTTCAGATTCACAGCTATATTTCACTACTTGGCTTGAACTCACATCAATTCACCTTTCATGTGTTTAACAGATGGGGCTTCTTTGCTGCTCACCTTCTGTTTGGCATCAGCACTGTAACAGGTCTCCACTGGGTGACAGCCACCTGTGGCTGTGCTGTGGGACTGAGCTGAGAGAAGGAGGGATCTCACATCGACATCTCTGGGCACCTTTGATTCAAATGTGTAAGAGCACTTGGAAGAGAAAGCCGCTGCTTTCATGTTTTCAGCAGATGAAAGGTCAAAATGTTTCTTAGAGCACCTAAGATTGAGGTGAGTGGTGGTGAGGAACATGGGGGCCTCTGCTCTGCCTGGAATGGGTCTAGTATTTCTGTGTTGTGTCGTGTAAAATGGGTGTAATTGCAATTACTATGGCTTTCTCAAACCACCTGTAGCCTTTAGGGCTAGCACTGTGTTGCAAGTACCAGGACATACCTATATATATTCAGTTAAGTGTGTAAGGAAGAGGCTTATATATGGTATATGACCATGTGTTTCTCTGCTGCTGCCACAGCAACTTTTGAACCATTAGTCAATTCCATCAGAAATACATATCTCCTGCAAGATTTCTAAAAACAGCTGGGGAGATAGAGGGACTATGTTAGTCCTACCACATCAAGAAAAGCCTGAGCCTGACCTTTATTATACATCCATGAATCCAACCACATGCTGAGCACCTCTAGGAAAGCAGCATTCATCCCGTTGCTCACACAACTAATTGCTTCATCGATATTCATTTCTGGTGGCCACAGTACGAGGAGTACAGCTCTTCTCATCAAATACTACAGTTTCATACTGCTCTTTACTAGCATTGTCCCTGCTCTCACCTGGCTTCCTTGCTGAGCACTTCCAGCTCCCCCTTCCCAGCTATGCCTCTGTCCTGCTCCCTACAAAGAGCCTTGGGCTCCTCTGCCAATTGTCTTCTCACTTTCCAGGGAGACACCTCTTCTCCTTCACAGTTGCTAGCAGTGTGATATCTAGGCCCTGTCTCTCATTACTCACCTAGAACATTCTCTCTCAACTGTTGATGCTTTACAGCTCATCCCTCCACCCTCCCATCTGAAATTCCCATCACAACAAAAAACTCAGGAATGAGACAATATGTATTATTTCAATAGAAGCCTTAAAAACAAAAAGCTTTAGCAACAACTTCCCAGTCTGAACCACAGAGACTATAGTAAGACAGAAAAACCTAAGAAACAGCAGCTGTAAAATATATTTAAAAGCCTTTATTCTTTCCTATCACAATGTGGCAAAAGAGACTAAATACAGCTTTCCATTTGTTTAACTAAAAGCTGCCATTCCTCAGTCTCTTTGATGATAATGATACCCACAGTTAAAATCAAATTGCAGCAGACACATGGAAAACTTTGAGCTCTGTACCAACTTTGCACAATGTATTATTAATAGCAAGGTTTGTGAACCCAAATGCTCTCAGGTGCTGAGAGCAAGGGGAAGCCTAACAGTGCTGGGCTCATGGTTGATGCTGATAAATGCAGCACACTGAAGAGGAAAAAGAAAAAACTGCACCTGAGGATTGTTTGTATTACAGTAAACCACTGGATCCACTCTGCTGTGCATGGGGAGAGAGCAGTCAGGAGTGCAACATCAAGCAAGGAAGTCAGACAAGGGGTGGGAGGGAAAAGGTATCAGCCATCCCATTTTGCTGACATGGAAAGGAAATGAAGCATGGTAAAGGTCTGGTATTACCCACAGGGTTACAGTGGGGTAGGTCTTGGGTCACTCATCTGGCTCAGAATGACCAAAAGACCCTACTGATTCTCCAAATCTGAAGCTGCATGGCCACAAAACCACCCCTCATTTCAGAGTGCCTGATAATAGTTATTCTAGTGTACCTTTTTACTTCAGCAGATTCTTGCTGCAAGGCCCTAGGTTTGAACTTCTGAGAAGCACAGCCTGAATTTGCAGAGGAGCCACGTGCTCCTAATGTCCTGTGAAGGCAGCTGAGCACAAGAGTGTTTTCACTGCCCTGCTGTAGAAGCTGGCCAGAAAATTATCTGCTTCCTGACTGTTGTTCTGCAGTCCCAATTCCCTGGAGGACCATCTTCATGGCCACCCTATTGACTGAAGCAGCCTTAGCACCATTGATTTCCAGAAGAAATTACACTAAAAAATCAATAGGGTATGTGTGCAGGATCCTGAGGAGAGAGGGGACTTGGGAAAAAAGATCTACTCTGCAATGGTAAGGAAGCAGCCCCATCCCCAGAAGGAAAGGGTGATGGCTGTGATTCCAAACATTCACAGAAAGGGAAGGGAAGCAGGGTAGGGCTCCTCCAAGATTATGGATTTCTTATCTAGGAAGAAGCATAAATGCAAGGTCTGACTTGAGATGTGTGCTTATGTCAAAGGGAGGATTATGAAGATGATCTTCAGCCTGATACATCCAGCAGAGCTGTCTCCAGCAAGACCGTAGTGCCACTAAGAACTTTTGAGGAAGGGAAGCATGTATATAAGTTCTGTGCCAAATAAGGTTTGAAATGTTCTCAGAACATAGGAGTGTTGGGCCATGGTGAAAACACAGCTCAGCATGGCTTACGGCTATCAGCTGGGATCCTCTAGATCTGTTCTGATCCGTCTTTTATTAGCAGATTATGCATGGCTTTTTCTGTTATGAGGTTGTTTTTTGAGGTCACTGACATATGCTAGGTGAAGTCAAGTGAAAAGCAATGGTTCCCTTAGGAATCACTTACTTTCTGGGACATACTCACCGAAGTGTTCTGCGTTAAAAGAACATCTCCAAGCAACAATTCAGCAGCATCAGAAGTTCCTACTTCTGATACTGCACAGGCATAGTCAAATGGCAGTCTCTCCCTCAACTGTTTACAACTTAACTAAATGCTAAAGTAATCCACAGGCTTGTCATCCATGTTGTATCTGGCTCTTGGTTTTTGTCTGCTTTGTCTCTTCAGATTGTAAACTGTTTGAGGCAAGAACTGTCTCTGAGTCTGTGTTTGGACAGAAGAGAGGTCCTGGTCCTTGCACAGCCAGGTACCATAATAAATATAAGGCACAATAATTTATTTTAAAATGAACATCAAAGAAAATAAAAGATGAAAAGGGAAAGAAAACCTTTCACGGCTCGAGGCTTTCCCCCATGACAGTGCTCCAGAAGAATGTGCTATCTGCTGGAGGGAGCTTAGTGCTAACCTCAGTTGCTGGGAGGGCTGTGTGATGTACCACCACGGAAGTCAAAAGTTACGCCGGAATGTGCCTGGGATGGGGAGGGAGGGAGGGGGAAGAAGGGTGAGGTCAAAAGCTAAACCATGATAAGGAAAAGAGAAATCCCTTTAAAATACACTCATGCGTTTTCTTGCCAGAATCTATCAAGCCAACAGCCAAAGCATGGTAATGGCATTTCGCTTACAAGAAAAAAGAAATAGCTTCTGTCCTAAGAATTTTTTTGCCAAGTTTCAGGCAAAGGGAGGGTCTAAGTGAATTGCTGGTTTAAGAATTTGTGTATCTTTAAGGAGATGTTTTAGTAAGACTGGTGGCATGGCCCTTTCTAACACGGAGCACACAGCCCTCTAAGTGCTTACTACAGACCGTGACACACCATGGAAGCCAGCCCGGAAGGCAACAGCAGCACTTACAGTGAAAGACATCATGCTGGCTTTGCAGGGCTCAGCCACTTGGGTCACATCCAGCCACCAGTGAAGTTGATGGATGAACTTGAACCAGCTTCAACAGACTTTAAATGAGGCCCTTGGTTTGTGACTCTAACTGGGTAGTCCACAAATGTGTCCCTCTAATGCTGTCTGTGGAAAATTTGCTGTTGACCCTAACTGGAGTGTGGTCCAAGTGGAGCTTCTCCACAACGAAGCTGCCCATCTGCTGCTCTGTGGGTAGGAACCACAGTCAGTGGGTCATTTTGGGTGCTTGTAGCAGGTGAACATACAGAGTTTGGGTCACCTCACACCAGAAGTTTTTTTTATTTTTCAAGAGTCTTAACTGCACCCAATACTTACAGTGAGGTAAGATACTCAAGCCCCAATCAAAGCTCACAGTAGCAAAGCCCACAGAATTTCCAGGGTCTGTTGGAGGAACAGATGGCCTTTACAGCTCCATGGTCTCCTCTTTGGAAGTAAGGAGAAGCTGTGGGAAATCACCGCCTTCCTGACAAGCTGGGGGACCAGTGAGTGTGTGGAGGAGCATGCCAAAGCAGAGAGGAACCAAGCAGGTTATTTGTGGAGATGGGGTCAGGAGGGATGGCTCCCTGCAGGCTTGGGGTTTTGCTGCAGTGGCTTCTGATGCCCTTAGCAAAGGTACATGCCTGCTGCTACACTACAGCAATTCAGGATCTGTCCTTCCAGCCTGGGTCACTGTGTGCCCCCCTCCCCACCTCCATTTTCTCCTCCAGGTCCATTCACTGTGCCAAACAACAGCACGCAATCATCTTGTGGGGGTTATTTCTGCCTAATATACCCACCCAGTGGGATTTCAGTGAACATTAAAGTCGTAGATGGAGCCTTTAATGAAGTTAACCTGCTGAAACCAGGAGAGCATTTGGTTGAAGTACACCTGAAAGCCCTGGATTACACAGCAGCTGCTTCAAAGGAACCCACTGCCTCCTTTCATACCACTGCCGTATTGAGAAATAATACGGCACCTTTATATTCTGCCTAATTTAGTCAGCTTGCTGAGGTCTGAAAGCTTTCTTTATTAACTCTGAAGATGCAGGGTCTTTCTGCCCCTGTGTCAGTACCACTGCCCCCTGCACAGTCTCCTGCATGGAGCAGGCCCCCAGCAGCACCTCTGCACCCCTCCCGTGGCTCAGCACCTCCTGAGCCAGCAGGAATCGCCCTCCCTCTTTCCGCTAATCCCATGATGGATTTTAACTCCACTAGTGTGAAAAACGAGGTTCACCCTGGTAAAATTTAAAAAAAGTTTAATAGAGGATAAGAGGAGACAGAGATAATAAAGCAAAGGGTTTTTGCGGCCGGGTGCTTGGCATTCAGCCAAGAGCACACCTGGTGTCTTGGAAACACCTTTTTTATACCATTTTCATTGCATCAGTCTATCATATATTCATATATTCCAGGAACTGTTTTACATGGCCACTCCTTGGGTCCTCCTTTTTAGAGCATGCGTGTTTCTTAGCTGTAGTCTTAATCCATCTTCACCATCACCGTCAGTTTGGGCCTTGGTCCATCATTTCCACAGACGGTGAGTGCTGATAATTGGTGTGGCAATAGCAGGGTCCTCATCAGGTGTTCACTGGATGTTATCCTAACTAAGCAGACAGTCTAAGCATACTATATCAACTATTACCACTGTGCTTAATTTTTGTTAACAGCAGAAATAAAAACTGTATCTATACAGCAAAGCCATTTTAACATTATACATATAGCATTCATCTTGATATTTGCGAAAAGCCAACAATACAATATGTGTTTTTAACGCTAGTTTTCTTCCTCCCTGTTTCCTGCCGTTTATGCAATTTTTTCCCCATCCCCTTTTTCTGTATCTTTGTTTCTTTCACAACTCCCCTTCTCCACTCTTCTTTTACCTCTGCTTTTTTCCCTCCTTCTTCTCATTTCTCCTTTCCGGGCTGCCTGAGCACTCCCCGTATTTCCCCTGCAGCAGACAGTGCTGCTCCCGTACTCTCCCCAGAGCCAGCCGCTAGCTCCTGGCACCGCAGCAGGGCAATGCTGGCCCAGGGCCCGTGTGGCTGCCTGAGCTTCAGGCCACACCACAGCCGGGCAGGGGGAGCACTGCACGCCAGCCGTGCTCCCCCTGTATCAAATATCTATGCGCAGGAGAGGCAGGGGGAGAAAGCAGCTCCCTGCCTCCAGGAAGATAGGCTGACAGCTGGAAAAATGGGGAGATGTGTTAGAAGGAGCTAAGCAATAACAGGGTGGGCAGGAGTGGGTGGGAGGGCAGTAATGGAGTGGGCAAGCACTTGCCTGCTGCAGCACCCTCGAGCTGAAGGGGCAGCCTCTGGGCTTGCTCTGCAGCCGCTGCTTAGCAGATTAGCAGACGCAGTACTCCCCATGAAAAATTAACAGGTCAGCTTGCTAATTAAGCCACCTCTAGACTGGAAGTTTATGGACTTGAATGCAACGTGCCAAACTGATTTGTCCAAGTTGGGGTGGTGGCCTGCTTTTTGAGTATGGACAAATTCCCCAGCAAACAGTCTGGTTGAAGGCTAGGGCTAATGGGATGCTAAGGTAATTATCGGCTATTTGTGGCTATAAAATGAGATCTCATAATCATGCACCTGATAGACTAATAAAAACATTTTATATGATGCACTTAGAGCTTTTTAGCTGAGGATCTCAAAGCACTGTCTGGAGGAGGAAAAGTGCAACAAGAAGTCTGCATTTCTGTGAGGAATTGGGAGACAACCCACGCCGTCTGCCCCCATGCCCTGCACTCCTGCTCCTTGAATACCCTGCCAAAAATGTTTGAGTCCCTGCTCTCATGCTGACTGACAATACTTATGGTTTTATCTAGGCTGGGTATCATTTTTCCCCTCTCTCATTCCTAACCCTGTTTCAGTCCTGCCGTGATGTTTTCTCTGGAAGGCTGTCAAGATCTGCATTGGAAATAGTGTGTTTTGACATAAAGCTGGGGAGACACCCTGTTTGTCCAACTACTCTGGAGCCCAGAGAAGGTTGCAGGAATATATGATGCCTTCGTTTTAATTTTATTTTCTTTTAAATCAAGATTGAGAAAGGCTCTAAGGAAAAATCTGAGGATTTCCTGCTTTACAGACACCTCCATGGTCAGTTCATGGGGAGAGAAGGACTCATTTAGAAAGAGGAAGCTGTGATTGAAAATAAATGAGGCTGCATGATCAATGTTTAAAAGGAGCTGCAATTAGAGGGAGGAGAAGAACAGAGCTGCAGAGTGCCAGGGAAAACCCTAGGTACGCAGGCCTTTGGGTCAGCAGCAGGGAACTAGACAGTGTTTGAGGAGGCTTTCTGCTGGAGGGGAGGAGAGATGGGGGAAATTTCACTGCATCACAGCTCTGACTAATGCTTGGGCTGCAAAATTCCTTCGACCAAATTTAATGCAGATGGTACATTAAATATTACAGTACCATTAAATTACATATTGTCTCATTTTCAATGAGGTTTTGTGGATATTTCTGACATACAGACATGGAAGAACGCTGCAGTTCCCGATGGGTTTGGCAAGTGCTTACTTGTGGGTTTTAAATACCCATAGGAGGACTGAGCAGAGCCCTGAGCCCTTTGGCAGAAGCAGGACTTCCCGGGATGGAGAGCTCATGAGGTCCAGCCTCCCTTAGGGCATGGAACAATGACCACAGCAGCAACAGCAGCAGCAGCAGCTGCCCCTGGAAACAGGCAGAGGTAAGCTCACGGTACATAGCATCACCTTGTGCTCAGCCTTCAAACCTGAGAGAGGATCGGAGTATTAAATGTTCCCAAAAGAAGTATTTTTGACACTCTTCTACCTGAGCTGGAGTAGTAGGTATCACCAGCTGTTATCATCCTGTCCTGAACACCTGCAGTGGTAGAAACTGCAGTAGCACTGCCTGGTTCTTTAGTTGTGCCTTTCCTTTCCTGACAGTGGCATGTTGGGGAGAGGAGACTTGAGATCCAACACTAAACACAGGGCTGGATTTGTAGAGAGCAATTGAAAAGCAGCTGAGAGAAACCTCTGTGGAGCAGCGGGTAACTTCATTTCCCATCACCGATTTCTTTCCTAGAGTTATCTTCTCTTCATTCAGTAACAGATCAGAGCTGTTATCAGTTCAAGGTTGTGTTTGCACTCTTCAATTGACCTTAACCAGGGAAAACGGAACATAATGGAAGAAAAATTGCCCCTGTGCCATATGGTACATGAGATGGGGCTGTCTCTGATTAGGGCTTGGTAACCTTTTCCTTTTCCATGCATGTCTTAAGAAAGGAATGATTCATGCTGTGGGTTTATATTACACTCTGATATCTGTGTTATGTTTTGCAAGGGCTATTTATACACGCAAAAAATCACACTTTGCTAGCTTGATAGTAGTCTAACTATAAGCGAGTAGTAAATAATAGTTGCATAATTCCACATCAAAATACAATAAATAAGGCAGTAGACTCTGTTCCCACAGGCTTTGCATTGACTTCAGCAGGTTTTGGGGCACATTTGAGCCACAGAAAATGCAAAATCAGGTATCAAAATACACAGAAGGAAGAGAGATGCTACAGCCCTCAGGGTAAGGGCTGAAATATCAGATCTATCTGTCAGGCCAAATCTGTTGCTGTCAATGAACTTCCACTGGCCTCAGAGGAACTCTAAGCGTTTGTGTTGTGTGAATGTGCTTAAACAGGTTGGCATCGTGATTTCATTGACGTGAGCTGGTAATGCTACTCGTAACTGATAGACAGCAGAGTACAAAATAATTAGTCTTATCACCCTAAATGAATACCATTGAAATGTTCTACTTTCCCTCTCACCCACACAATGATGTATCTCACTTCTGCCACATGCCAGTATCTCTTCACTAATTACCAACTTAAAAAAACTGAGATAACATAGCTTTAATCATTTTGTCTACTGTTTATTTGGAAGTTGGAATCTAAAATCTAGGGACTCATCAACAACATAAAGGAATTGTTTTTAAATAGCTTTTTGGTGCGGGGTTTTAGGGCTCATTTCACTTGCTTTGAAATTTCACCTCTCAAAGAGGATGGAGGTGTGAGTTAGACCCAGTTTGCCAGATACCAGCTTTTAAGCCTGTTGTGGTCTGTGAATGTAAGCAACAAGTAAATGCACGGTTCCAGCAGTTCCAGCTCGGGCAGAGACTCCCCACCCTCACAGGGCACAGGCGAACAAACTTTACGAGCACTGCTAGGATGATTATGTGAACACTGCTCTTGGTTTTTGTTTTTAAAGAGCATCTCGGGGAAAACGGGTTTGGAGCGTGGAAGCCAACTGTGGTGCAGTCCCGGAGGGGGGTTGCATTTGTCTCAATGCATTGTTGCATTTTGTAGCAGCCTTTGCACCGCAACGGGGGTGCCAGGAGCGAGGCAGCGTGTGCTTCCCGCTGCCGCTCCTCGCTCTGGCAGGCGGCTCTGGTTGAGGCTCGGCACTTCTGGGTCGCGGCCGGCAGCGGCGGAAGCCCACGAGCAGGGACAATCCTTGTCCTGATGCTCCCCCATCCGACAATTTCTGGGTGTCTCCCTTCGCACAGCCGACTCTTTTGCCGTTACTTCCATCGGGTTTGGTTCCTGCCTGCGCTGCGGGGCCGGGCGGGCGCCG
>WAAG01041237.1:54293-147249 GCA_013390105.1 Tichodroma muraria
GCCCCTCGCCGAGCCCCGCCGGAGCTGGTCGCGAGTGGGGCGCCCACACGGGGCGCGGCGCGCCCGGGGTAGGGAGGAGAAGCCCGGCCCCGCAGCCTCGGGTCTTGTCTTGTGGGTTTCGGTTTTTTTTAATAATTTGTCCCGGAGGATGGATACGTTTCTTCTCGCCTGGGGATTTCTAGGGCTGTGCTTGCCCGGCTCTGGAGGCACGGCGGAGACAGGTAAGGCGCCCTCAGGGATGAGGGATGTCCCCGTCCGCCCAACTTTCGGGTTCCCGGGCGCGGTCGCGATCTCACGCATAGATGCTTTGCGTGGGAATAAATTTACGGAAAGCATGAGCGATCGGCCGCGCCACGCAGCTTTCGCAGCACGGGTTTTGGAGGGGCTCATGCGTGTGGCGGGGCGGGGATGGCGCACCCCCGGCAAGGAGCGCAGCGGTTGCAGCCCCGCGGCTCCCAACGCCCGGCGTGAGTGGGCGAGGGGATGGGACCGCATTGGAAAGTTGCGTGCTGGTTTTTTGGGGAGCTGCGAGGAAGGGAGGGGAAGCGGCAGGGACCGGCCACATGACGGACACCCGCATCCGAATGGCCGCGGCCCCGCGCCAGTTGCAACCTCGGGAAACTTTAGGTGAGAAATTAAAATCATCTGGCGGGAGCAGGCAGCCGAGGCCGTGCAGGGCTGGGAGCGGGCGAAGCTTAGCCGCGGCGGCGGCGGTACCCTCAGGAAAGGCTGCCCGCGGTACGTGCGGGACCCGCACGCACTTTGCAAACGCTGGGCTGTCTCGGGACAAGGCGGGTTCATGGCAAGTATTGGGGCGCGAGTGTGTTTTTCTGTTCTTCGCTGACCAGCTAGGCTGGACTGTCAGGAGACGCTGGGATGAAACCCGTCTTTGGGTTGCTTTGGCATGGGGACAGGACTGGGGCAGACTGAGGCTGGGCCCCCTGCTCCCCGGCCACTGGCTTTGAGTCTCGCTAGTGGGGGCAACAGCGTCCCGATCTGGAATAGTCTCTGGAGGGAAAGGATATGCCGTCCAATGCTCTCTCGGGGCTCCTTCTGCGCTCGGGAGCTGCCTGGCAGGACGGTAGTGCCAAGCCAGCAGCTGCTGAGCTGTGGGTTTGCCTTCCCGTTAGTCGGGGCCTCGGGACATGGCTCAGGGCCCTGAGCTGCGGTCTGACCCGAGCAGCGTTAGATGATGGCAGAGTGCATTCTGCCTTCTCCTGCCCCGGAGCTGTGCGGCCACCCAGCTTCCCCTTGAAAAGGGGAAGTGAGAGAGTCTCTGCAGCCTGAGAAAATCCCTCTCTTTTGCAGTGCGAAGCACAGACATTGCCGATAGACATTCAGCTGCCGGTTGGCATCACCTCCTTCCTTACGGTTCTAAAGGAAAGAAAAAACAATCCCATCTTTTGTTCAAGCAGGAAAGAGAATAGGCACTTGACGGGATGAAGAGAAAGGACAGTGTCCTGGGAGGCCCTTGCTGAGTGCAACAGTCTTTTCAGATGATCCCTGTTGCAGAAGCAGTGTCTGATCTCCTGGAGTAGGTTTTGTGCTGTGGCAGATCGGGCTGTAACGTGAGGCTTGCTCCTGAGGGTGCACTGGCCAGTCTGGATGTGATCCCTGTGGCTGCTAAGCCCGTGTGTGCTCGTGTCCATGCGTTCTCCTCCTTCTATCCTGGAGCGAGTTCGGCATCAGGACTGTAACTAGGAAGAGATTTGTGAGCAAACCGTGTCTCTCAGGCCATTCAGGCGCTGTAAGCAGTGTTTGTTTGAATGCGGGTTTTTCCCGGCTAACCGGAGCATCACATGGTGTTGGAACCAGCAAGGAAGTTGTCTCTCTGTGCCCGACACCAGCCGTGTGGTTTGCCGAGATGATGATGTGTGGCTGCAAATCCGGTCAAATGACTTTATTGCCAGCACAGCCAGCAAAGGTACGGGGTAATGGGATGCAAACCTCGATCAGGCTACACTCAGCTCCAGTAAATTAGCCAGCCTAGTAAGGGAAACATGCCAGAGGTAGATGGATTTATGTTTCAGTCTGGTGTATCTGAAAGCCTTCCCCCATTATGGAAGTCCCTCTTTAGGTTCCCTAAGGGAGGTTAGTAGAGAGGGGAGACGTTTTTAATAGACAATAATATGATAATCCACATGGAAAAAAACCCTCATGCAATATTTCTACAGCAAGAGATAAACAGTGCAGCTGCCAATTTGTATGTAGCCAAGCAAACCCTGAGATAACCATGGAGGAGAGTGGGTGGGAGACCTGTGAAGATAAATCTGAAGGTTGGATGGCTGTGTGTTTTTCATTTTCCCGTAAAAAGCAATGAAGTAAGAAAGTAACAGATTTGAGTGACCCAAGTACTGAGCGGTTCAGATGATGTTTATGCAGCTCTGAGCAAAGCTCACTCTGAAGCCTTCTGAATAGTTTACTTAAAAGCTATTATTTTTAGTAGTGACTTAGGAGATGTAGCAAGGTGGGGAGTGGGACCAAAACAAATTGCTGCCAAGCAAGCACACGGCCACACATACAAACATGCACACACACCCACACAAGCACTGAGTGTAGTGCCTTATGCCCGTGTGCTGTTAACTCAGCTCTTACTGGAAACAAAAGCTTTTTTAGACTAGGAATCACATAGTTGTCAGAGCATCACTGAAAGCCACTGATATGAGCTCGGTGGGGGGCTCTGACCCAGGTTAGGATGCTGCATTTTTTTTCCCTAGTTTTACTGCTGCAGAAAATCATGGTGTGTGGTGTCTGGAGTGACAGGCATGCATATTGGTCCCAGAGGGCTCTATGGAGGCACTNGATTCTTCTCTGTGTCTGGTACCTTGTGCGTAGCTGTAGAAGGTTAAAAAGAGAAAGCACCCCACTTTGCTGGGCTGGAGAAGTCAGCACCTCCTGTCCCGGCAGGCGGGTGGGTTGGTTTCCTAGCAGAAACCTCCGGTGCTGCCAGGCACCAGGACATGGTGGCCTTGTACTGCAGATAGCTTGAGAGGAGAAAGCATCCTTCATGGGGTTTAGGAAGCTGTCAGGTTCAGATAAGGCTGGGATCCTATCCTGTGGGACCCCCAGTTGTATTAATAAGGAAAAATTAATTTTTAAGCACTGGGATTGCTGCCAAATTATATGACCTCTGACAGACCAGCTGTGCAAGGAAAATAAATTGTCTGAGACCTGTGTTCCTATCTGAAATCGAAATAGAAAAAAAGTTGTCATTTAGCCACAGTGGTGGGGGCAGATTGCAGCAGCCTGAGAGCAAACTGGAAGCTGTTAAACTTGTTCTCCATTGTGTAGGGAAGTCACCACCACCGTGCTGCCCACAGGGTCTTGGGAATACAGTTGTCTAATCCGGGAAGTGTGGAGAGCTGATGTGCCTGCACACATCCAAGCTGGGGCTGATGGTGTCAGCACAGGAGTGGGGGCAGAAGTGGGGTGTGAACGTTTCCAACTCCATCCTCACTCTGTTACAGCCCTTTGACACATATCTAATTATAATACACACACACAGACAAAGAGGTAGCTGGGCTATTTTCGAAATCCCTGTCTACACCCTGGTGGAAACCGCAATACTAGCAACAACATAAATCAGGGCTGTTGCTAACAGTGTTGCACACGGCTTAGCGCTACAGTAGCATGGGTTTAATCACACTCAGAATCAAAGGGTCAGCCTGCTCCCTGCCTGAGCCAAAGCGCAATCTCAGAAGGCCAGATCCTGAGCCAGGCTTGATGCCTGTGCAGTGAAAAGACACAAACACAGGCACAGAGGAGAGGTTTGTCAGCACGAGGTCAGCAGGCACGGGGCCAAACACTCGAAATCACAACTTGGATCTGTAACCCTTTCTATGTGCAAGCTGTGCCCGTGAATCAGGGAGGACAGCTAGAGTAATGCTGGGAGGCTGGGGCTCCAGCTACAGCCTTGGTGAGGTGACCTCTTCCCAAGCAGTTTGGGAAAAGGGGTACAAGCAACAGGTTGGCATGCAAAATAACCTGAAGTATAACTTGCAGAGGCAGATAGCTGTAAGGACTTTCTGTGTGACAGCTTCTTACCCTCTCTTCATACTTCATGAGTCAAAGAAAATGGGCTCCAGAGATAAAGTACTGGGTTCCAGGTCTTTGAAACTTGCCCTTATTTCTCCCCGTGCATATGAGACAAAGGCAAGACATCTGCCCAACTGTTCTGGTGGGTCACCTATAGCTGTGAAGTGCTGTCTATGTAGGGCCTGAATGCTTGCCCTTTTCTATGTCCTTTCTAGGAAGATGATGAAGCCAAAAGGATGCTTCCTTTTATTTTGCTTACATTTTATTGAAAGGCTCCTTTGAACCCCCTTTTATTAAAGGGATTCATGCAGATTGAGGAAGGAGGAAAATCCCTTTTGCATGTAGACACACACACACACACACTCTTATAATCTTCCTGGTTCTCCTCTTTCTTCACAGGCACACAGATCTCTCTACCTTTCCTCTTACACACAGAGCCACACTAGTCATGGGGGATGCCTTGCTGCTGCCACACATGCACACTTATACATCCATCCCTTCCCTGTACCATCCCTCTCAAACCCAGAGCCCTTGACAACTTTCACCCTCATTCACCCCAAGCTCTGCTGCTTTCCTCTCTTTCTGTTTGACTGCTGAATATGTGCTCAGCAGGTAACAACGTGTTTAAGACACTCACCAGAGTGTGCAGTAACTTTGACAGTGTGCTCAAATCCAGCTGCTGCTGAGCCTCAGCACCAAAGGCTGAAGGCACTACTGCTCAGCAGCGTGCATGGGGGGACCTGTGGCAGGGCTCTCTCTGAGTGGCTCAGGAGGGGCTGCTTCCCTCCCATCCCATCCGTGGGGCTCTCTGCAGCCAAGGCACTGCATTGTGCTCTGAGGCTCCAACAAGGCCCCTGGGAGGGAGGGCCAAGCTAGGGGTGTTGTGAGATTGAGAGGTTCTGCCAGCTGCTCTGGGAAGAGGCAGGGATAAACTGCCACTGCCTGATGGGGAAAACAGGATTCAGTTTCAGAATGGACCCTGACAGATGAGTTCAAAAGGTGTGAGGAAGCTGGGAGGGTGTGGGGGGAGATGAGATAAACTTTTTTTCTTGTTGGAATTTTTGTAATAATAATACTAATTAGTATTTCAGAGGCATTGAACACCTTTCATCAAGCCTGAAGCTCTTTAGAGAGGAATCCTAGGGGAATCTTTTTTCCATGTGTACAACTAGAAATGTCTCTTGTCTCCATGGCCCTTGAACAAGTTTGTTATTGACAGCATTAATGGGGGTGGTTCAGCAAATTTTCATCATCATATTTTTTTCCTCATGTAGCCTATAGGCAGGGTGGCAGGCTGCCATGCAGGAAGGTTCAAGCTTCCCCAAATCTGTCTCCCTGCCTGCAGTACTGGGGAATTTCACTCAGAAACTGCCTGACCTGCAGCTTGAGGGTCTCCTAAAGCTGCCACCTATTCCTGGGAGATGGCAGTGTGTTTCCATGAGATTTTAAGCCCTTGGGAGCCTAACAGTGAGGCAGGCATGGTTTCTCCAAGTTCAAAATGCGGTTATCTGCCTCCTTCGCATGTGTACGCACACACTCGCATGCTCTCCGAGATGATTACTGGAGCAGCCAAGAGTTTTAATTCCAGACCCACAGATTACATTCACGGGCAAGCTGGGAGAATTGTATGTACATGTATCTATAGAAAGACTTACACTATTAGGTTGGTTACCCTATTGGAATTGCATTTGCCTCTGATATAAGATGACAAATAATAAAGTTAGTGAAGGTGGATAAACAGGATATAAAATCTCATGAAAGATATAAGAGAGGGGTTAGACAGGATGGACATTTAAAGGCCAAGGTTGTCACTGGCTCAAGTGGTACAAAGCGATGTCAGCCCCTGGAAGGTGGCTATCCAGAACCCCAGGGGTAGAAATCAGCTGAACTCCAGTGATTTCAAAGCAAATTACCTGGATTTGCATGCAGGATTTGGCCCTCTCATTTTCCATGGTGCAGCTTGAGTAGGTCTCTATTTCAAGGTTTCTACTTAATTCTTTTGTGGATTANAATCTCCTTCTCTCTCTTCCTCCCTCCAACATTCCCTTCTTATTTAAAAATAACTTGAAATGATCTTTTTTTGCAAAGGCTCACAGCTAAAATGTTCCATTTGCTGAGCTTTCCGGTGTTCCCTTTTCACTGTTGTCCAGCGCTATAAAATGAATATATTGCATCCCTTCCCAGTTGCCTTAGGAAGCAGTCAAATGGCTGCATTCCTCAACTGATGGATTGGCGCGCTCCTTTCTTGCTTAAGCTCAGACAGTGTTTTATGAGTTTGTCTCATGACAGGCTTGAGACACTTTGAATTGAACAAAATCCTAGTTCAAATCACAAAAGCAGTCTTTAAATTCTGCTTCACTGTGTCTCTACTTTAAGTGAAATTTTAGTTAAACTGGTAAAATTCCTTAATGAAATGTTCAGGGGACTCTCCGATTGTGTGAAATCTCAAGATGTGGATGTGGGTAGTGCTCAGGAATGAAATGTGCATGTAGGAGCCTTGTGTTGTTTGGGTGTGTTTGTCCATTAATTTGTTCAGGAAGCCTTTGAAGCTTTATCTTGCAATCCAAAGCAAACACACTTCTGCTAAAATGATCTATGCTACTGCGGATAAAGCATCTAATCTTATTAGCTTCCTCTGCACTATGTCTCTCTCCTTGGCCAATGGTTAAACTGTATGATTTAAGTCCGAGGGTTTGTATTTTGTGTTCCTGCCTCCTGTGAAAGTTGTGCTGTCTGGTTTGGGGTGAGAGCTCCTGCCACGTTAGCTGTGCCCAGCCAGGGTCAGAGCTCAGAGAATGAGGCAGGATGGCTAATGGTAATGAATCCTTGGCAGAAGAGATCTGTTTGTCTCCTTCAGGACAGCAGGCTTTGGCAAAGTGCTTGGAGACATGCATGGACCTTGAAAAACTCTGATCTTTGAAGAGCTGTGTGACTAACAGAACTGAAACATGGGTTTCCTGCACAATGGCTCGAGCCAAGTTCAGCAGCTCTGAGAGAAGTGGGCCATGTATGCCAGCACCTGTATCTTGCTGTGCAGTCAGAGGGTTGGCAGGGCAAATCTCCTCTGCCCCATGCTGAATCCTGGGACATGGGAATCTTCTGCAGTGGTTCAATGAGAGTGTGAAGTTGGGCTGGAGGGCCTCATGCCAGGAAGAGCAGTGACAAAGCTAGGCAGTGAATCTGCCTTCTATGGGACACCCACATCTCTCTCCCTTGTTCCTTTGCTGTCCTCAAAGGCTGCTCTTTTCAAGCAGCACAGACAGTGATGCTGATGCTGCTTCTAAGGCATCCAGAACATCCTAATTTTTGTGTGCAGTCCCAAAAAGTAAACTGACCTCAGCAGATCAAAACACGTGGTAGTTTTGTGACGGACACTACAAGCTCTGAGAGGCTGTACTATGTGTGTTTGTTGTGAAATGGGCCTCTCTGGTGATGATTATTTTTGTTACAGGCAGAGTTGGCTTTAGTTTCTGTGTGGAAGGTCCAACAATAACAGTGAGCCCAGCTCTCCTGGGGTGAGGGAAATCCAGAGGGGTTTAATCGGCAGGAAATTCAAGTAGGAGAATGCCCTGCTCCTGGCCTGAGGTTTCAGCATGTGCCTGATGAGCTGCAGAGCTGAAAAACCCCAAGTGTGGGTGAAGGTTCCTCAGGCCTTGCTGTTATTTTTGGGTCCTCTGAGTGATGATTTCTTGTTGTGGCCTGGGGGAGGCAGGAGGAGACTTCATCAGCCTGGGTGTCTCTAGGGTCAGGGCAGAGGAAGAGGTGTCTGCCCCTTGTAAAGGGTGGGGAGCTCAGCTGCTGATACCTATCTCCATGGGAAACTTTGGCGTTGCGCACTGTACAATGCAGCATTTGCAAGGTTTTGCACCTCATGACCTTCTCCAGGTCTTCTTTTCCCATCTCTGTGGCTTGATTGTCATCCTCTGGTGTAGTTTCTCCGTTGGGGTGGCCCTACATGGAGGAGGTTGCAGGGATAATTTATTACGGTGAGCCTTAATGAAAAGGGGGGTCTGCAGATTTCCCAACCTGACCATAGTCTCCTCCAACACTGTCAGGGAGTATTGACCTCCCTTGAGAAGCCCTGCTGCTCTCCTGTGGTCTTGTTGCTGGCACAGCTCTCCACAGGCCCCTCTACCATGTGGACTGGCAGGGGCCCCAGCAGTTTGCTTTCAACGCCTGCATTTTGCTTACTGAGCAACGGGATGTCCCACGCACCTGGCAGGCTTGGCTTGTACTTCAGAATTTAATTTTAATTTTATTAAGTGAATTCAGGGCTGGCAAAAGCTGCTGAAGCCCATTAGCTATGGAACATGTCTTGCTTCCAATGCATACAGACTGAGCAGTAGCCATGCCACTAACCCTTTCTTTTTTTTTTCTTTTGCATGGATGCAATGCATCAGTTTGTAAGAATCCATTTACATAGAAGCTTGGGCCTCTACTGTATACAAAGCAGGCCATATTTTATACAGAAAGACTGTAGTTGGCATGATGCTGAGTCAAACCCTTTCAGTGTTGAAACCTGTTTGTTGACAAAACCTATCAGTGGGCATGGTGATAGATTTTTTTTATTTTTTTTTTTGTTCTCGTTGCAGGTGTTCACCTGCTAGATACCTGTGAGTCAAAAGAGAAAAAGCTCAACAGAACAATTACAGAGATATTAAAGAAATTTTGCCTCTTCAGATAACTCTAAGAAGCCTCGAGTTCCTGGTATGCTATTGCCCACCACGTGGGCAAGGCAGTGCTATACTGAAGTAGCCCCCTTCATTTCTGTGGACCTTCTTGGGCAGGAATGAATGAGAGGACAAAATATGTTCCTCTGAGAGATGCAGATAAGGATTCCTGCAGGTGGGACATTTTCAGTGCTCCAGGAAGATGGTGACATTTTCCTGGTGGTACCTGAACACCTGAGGGATGTGGCTAGTGCTCTTGTTTACTCGGGGGGTTCACCTGCTTACTTGTTTTGCTGGAGAGACCTCAGCTGCAAGAGAGCTGGGCTCTAGCCCCTCTCACTCAGGCTGTCCTCACTGGCACCAACAGTCTAATTTGGGCACCAAGCTGACCTGAAATTAGGATCAAGCCTAGGGTTTTCCTTAGCTCAGTCCCACTGAACTGCAATGGCCTTGCAGGGCAAGGGAGAAGTTTCAAGATCAGGGCAGAACTGTGTTTCTCCTCCTGACTTCATTTGCTGGGGAAGAGCTGGAGCAAGCTGGAGGCTGACACCTGCTCACATGACAGTTCCCCTCCAACTGGTTGAGTTGCGAGGGCTCACAGGGTGTTCACGGTATCCGGCATGAGTAAGGGGCTAGCAGCTTCTGAGCGGTGGGTGATGTTGGTGGTATCAGCCTAGCGGGTAGCATGTGTGTGAAAGCTGGAAAGACGGGGAGGGAATCACGAGGTGTGGAAGGATTGACTGTATTTTCATTGTTTCGAGACTTTGCCCTTTCCAAGAAAAATAATCTACAGCTTGAATATTTTTCTTTGCTGGAGGGGGTGGACATGTGTGCAAACGAGGTGTGAATTTTTATGAGAAGGTGTGAAAGTGCGTACATGAGTGAAGTGTGAATTACACGTCTATTTGTACATTGATGTCAACAAGTCCATGAATTTCTTCTTTCCATGTGAATGTCTCTTTCTCTCCCTCTCTCCAAACCCACATAAACACATGTGTGGGCAAATATGCCTTCCTGAGAGAAGATATTTGTGCAAGAATGTAGGTTTGTAAATGTTTGTGTGTTGAGCAATCTCTCCTGTGGAACAAAACCAGATGTTTTTCGGTATTCTCAGCTCTTCATGGCAGTGCTGCGTTTTTTCCTCTCGTATTTTTCAGGATACTTGCAGGATTATTTTAAGAAAAAGGGAAGGCTGCAGATTTGCCTTTGGGTGTGTGCGAAGAGTTATTTTGAAGAATGAATGTGTTAGAGGGCATGAAAAACATGGGGGAAACTGAGTGTTTTTTCACAACAAAGGAAGCCTTGCTGGCCCATGAAGGGCCCTCCTGTTGCCCATGTTTTAGCGCAGGACACGTGCATTTTCTGCAGGCCAGCAGGTTGTTGATTCAAAGTGCTTTTTTTCCAGGAAGCATTACTGCTGAAGGGTCCTGCCTGACTCCTGGTCCTGCTCACCTTGGCTTCTGGCAAGAGGGCAGTTTGAATGCAGGCTGGGATGTCCCTACCAAGAGCTGGTGGACTTGTGACAGCCTGGCAGGGGACAGCCCTGGGACCTGGTGTATCCTATGGCAGACAAACAGAGCCAGACCCACAGTATGGGGCTGAGGCCAAGCAATCTGCACTGCTCTGCTTCTCCTGCGTGTTCCTGGGGCTTTCCAGTGAGTGCTGCTGTGGAGGGAGAGGAACATCCCTCAGGACCAAGGCAGTGGGGAGCACTGTGGAACACACCCTTCACTCATGGAGCTGCTGGGATGTGTGTTCACCCTCCCATACCAAGGGTGATGCTTCTCTGTGCCTTGGATGTGCTGCAGCCCCCTCCTCAGGGCATGGACATGTGGGCCTTGGGAAAACCCACTCACACCCTCCTGCATGTCCAGGGTCCACCGAGGCTGTGGGGATAACCTGACAGTGGGGACATCCCATGAGGGTTTTCATCCCACATTGTACCCCTCTGCTTATTGTCAGGGCAGAGGACTTTCCACAATGTGGGACCAGGGTCACCCTGTTTGCCTGCCAGCCTGCCCTATGGAGGGACTTAGGCTTTAGTTAGGTTTTGTCCATTTTGTGTGTTTTGCTGGGTATGAAGAGGCAATGCTGTCTTCTAGGGGCAGCTGTTGCAGCCTGTGGGCCTGGGTACTGATACAAGGGGGGAGTAGGGGAAGCAGGACACACAATGGAGGCCCCATGGAGAAAGGACTTTGGGATTTGTAGTGAATTATCAAGCGACCCCATGATGCAGATTTTCCTCACAGCAAGTAATACAATAATAAATTCGATTTGCAGCATTCATGAGATTAAATGTTTTCTTGATTATGAAATCACCCTCTAGGGCATGTTTGAGCCCAAAGCTGAGAGAGCTTCCTCTGCTTACCATGCAGCCATCGCCAGCCATTTGTGGGTTAGTCCCACAAAACCACCACTGCTGATTATCTGTGTCTGCAGCTCCAGTGGATGGGTTAGCTTGCAAGTCTGCTGAGATGTGTTTGCTGGGGCAGGTGGGTTGGGGAGGAAGAGCACAGCAAATGGAGAGGGGTTTTCATGGGGCTGCAGGCTGGGGCCAGGAAGGATTGGTGCTGTCCTTAGCTCTGCCACACAGTGGGTCACCAGCATCCCTGACGTGCCTCAGTTTCCTCCCCTGGAAACAGCACAGCTTTCTGCCCTCCTGCAGCTGGATTGAATTTGTAGTGTTCAAGTTCTGGTGTTTCCTGAGGCATCTGTAAGAGACTGACACAGAGCAGCTTGCAAAGGACGCAAAAGAAGGGATAAAATGAGGCAGCTCCAGATGATCTGATATCAATCTGTCTCTTACTTTATGGCTCTGTAATTGCCTTGGCAAGAGCATTCATTTCTCTTTTCTGGTCTGTGTGAAATGTGGTATGTAAGTGTGGCAGGAGGTGGAGAGAAAAGGAGTATGTTTGTTCTGCAGAATATTTCTCCTTGCCCAAGATTAATGTCGATATTAGAGTACCAAAGGGATGTCAATGGCCTGGAGAATGGTCTTTATCAGACCACCCCTATCAGTGGCCCAGGGAGACCTGCTGTGCACACCTGATGCCCAGAACGTGCTTCAATGCCTTGTTCCCTTCTGTGTCTCTGCAGCTCAGCCATGCGGGGGTCGCCTGAACTCCAAGGATGCTGGGTACATCACCTCACCAGGGTACCCCAATGACTACCCCTCCCACCAGAACTGTGAATGGGTCATCTACGCCCCTGAATCCAACCAGAAGATTATCCTCAACTTCAACCCTCACTTCGAAATCGAGAAACATGACTGCAAGTAAGAGCCTTCCTCTCTAGTACATAGTTACCTCCTCTTCCTGCTTTTGCCAGTGGTATGGGTCTTGTACTTCCTTCCGCTTGAAACCGAGCATCACCCTAAGCCCCGAGAATCCTGCATCTCCTTGCTTTTTCAGAGCAAGAGTTGCCTGTGAGGTTGTAAAATGCTGCTTTGGACACATAGGATGAGCCTACTCTGCAATGAACCTGTAGTTCTTAACTTGGTCTGATACCACCTGAAAGCAAGACCCAACTGGCTTTCAACCTGAGCTTGACTTTGGTTAAAAGGCCACTTGTTTTTCTGTGTCGAGGTAGCCTCACTGTTCTTTTAAACCATGCTGGGAGAGCAGAGCAATTTCCTGGTGTGTAACTAGGCAGAGGTATGCAGAGAGCCCTGTGGCTGGAGACACAGATTTGGGCCATGTGAGGCTGGAGTTGTGGTGGTCTGAGCTGTTTGGGCTGGATCTGACTCCCCATAGTGCTTTTTTTGCTATGTTTGGTAAACAGGAGGGTGGGAAGTGGTTTTGTTTGCCTTTTTCCCCCTTTTTTCTTCCAAGAAAGGACCAAGAAACTAGGTGTTTGAGAGAAACAATTAACGACTAGTAAAGAATAATTAATGGCATCAAAGGGCACCATAAAAGGCTGAGTTAATAACATGGTCTCAGCAGACATATAAACCTGTGGATTTCATCTGGAATCCACAGACAGCTACAGGGATATGCCTGAATGTGAAGGAGCTTGGGGTCTCCTAAAACAGGCCTGACATAGCAGTCCTGCTAGATACACTGCTCCTGTTGATTAAAAGGGGGTTGCATATGGAGAGGGAAATTCTGTTTGTAAAAAAGGACAAAGGAACTGGGGAAGCATTTATGGGGCTGCAGAATCAATCCTGTGGAGAACAAAGAATTCAGCATAGGTTTGATGATGTACTGAAGGTTATGAAGTGCAGAGCTGGATCCTCAGCTACCATAAATCAGCATAGCTTCTCTAACTCTAATGAAGGTATGCTGATTGATGTCATTGGGGATCTTGTCACCCCCTACAGATAAAGCCTGGGCTAATAAGGCTTTGAACACCATGAACTCTCCCTGAAGTCACTGTGTGTGCAAGGTGTTTAGCTCTTTGCAGGATCAGGTCTGTGTATAAAGAAGGGAGAAGGTACAGAAAGGCTTAATGTGGGCACAGATGAACACAACAAGGCCTTGCAGTGGATGTGAGAATGATAGTTGCTATCAGATTTTATTGCTGCTTGCATACGCTGAACTACACAGCCTCCTCAAAGCTAATGCACTTGCCCCAAATTCACAGTAATGAAAACTGTATAGGCCCATATTTGCAGTCTGAAGAGTATGCCACATGTACTGGCCAGGACAGTGTTGTGTGCAGGGCAGGAATCAAACTGGGCAGGAGGGACTCCAGCTACTGTCTCTTCAAGGTCTCTGGCAAGCAAAACCAGGTTGGTCAGAGAGCTGGAAATCTCCATGGGTACCAGGCTTTTCCTCCACCTGTAGGAAGATATCAGTTTTATCTCTGAGCATCTTGTGCAACTTTTGCCATGTTTTGCTGCCTGTGAGAGAGAGTGTTGTCTGGTCGCAATCTGCAGGTGCTGTGTGCAGTAGGACTGACTGAGCACTGAGGGTGTTGGTTATCCCTTTGCTGCTTTCTACTTTACTGTGGCAATCTTCTGAGCGGCTGCTGTGTGGTCTATTTTCCTTTCTGCATGTATGTGCACAAGGGAGCCTTTCTTAAAGTGAAACACGATTTATCTGCTGTGCACTTGAGCTTCTGCTGGCCGCAGCTGTGAGCTGAGAGCCAAGCTGACTTAGGGTGCCTGCTCCCTCGAGCCAGCACTGAATAGGAGTGGGTTTGAAAGAGCTTGGACAGTGATTGAGAGGAAGCATAACAGAGCAATGAAAACAGTGCATGATAAACATGGCCTGAAAGAAATGGATAGGAATGAGATTTTTTTAACTGACTGACCAGAAGGAGGCAAATATGGACACTGGGTAAAGCCTGAGCATTAATGCATTACATTGCAATACATTAATAGGTGACCATCTAGTGATAAATCTCATCTGAGTGTCAGAGGGATTTTTATGAAGAAGCAAAGACCTCATTGCAGCTGCAGGTGTGAACCTTCGCAGGAACAGGAGATCAGCATCAAAGACAGTCTCAGGGCAGAGCCCTCCTTTTGACATCTCATCATTAATATAGAGCACATTCACATCAAGGTGACAGGCAGATCAGCTCCATTTGGGCACTTACTCTCTGGGCCGACAAGGTCCCCTTCTCTGGTGTTGCTACCTGGCAGTTATTGGAGCAGCAATGGGGCCAGCCTGTGCTTCCAGCTGCCAGAGGTAAACACCATAACTCCTTCCTCTGTTGGTTCTTCTTTCAACATTTCATTTTACCTTATTAGGCTAAAGTTTCTCCCTCATAAAGCATAACATTTACATTCCTAAAACCCATTCAAAAGCCTACAAAAATGTCTCCAAAAGTCTTTTCAGTTTTACTGTGTCACTTCTGGCCTTCCTTGTGTCTGCTTTAGATTTCCCTTTGGGACAGGAGGCATTTCCTCCTGTGTTTTGTACGGTGCCTGTCACCCTGGGGACCTGTGAGGAAAGATCAGTGATTTCCCCTCGGCCAGAAGCTGGCTAGAAGGGGCCTACGAACTTGGTGCTGCCTAGGTGCCAGAGCAAGAGCTGGCTGCAAAGAACAGCTTTGGCAGCCTGGAGGGTGGAAGCATCAGCCAGGGATGGATGCCCAAGGTGGCTGCTCAGTGCTGCTTGTTGCTATTGTTTTCTGAAGGCACATCTGGGCTTTTATTTTTCAGCAGTATCCAGCTACATCAAGAAGTAACTGCACTCTGTCACCACTATTATGAAAGGAGTAATTTGGTGTAATTGAAGCCCTAGAACATCTCTCTCTGAGTGCTGTATCTGTTCTCCAAGGAAGGGTCTTGCTTCGGGAGTGTGCTAGGTTAAGAAAATTGGCCTCTTCCTGCTGTTGTGCACCAGCAGGGATCCCTGTGGCAGGGAGGGTGGGCATGCTGTGACAGGGAGTATGGGCCCAGGCCATTGTTCGTGCTGTCCTGCAGCTGTGGGGCCACAGCAGTAAAGAGAGCCAGAAGGGAAGCTTGATGCTCTGATAAAAGATCTGCTGAACTATTCGGAAATGATCACCCTCGTGCCTGGCTGTTTGTTCCCCTCTGTACTACAAGTGCAGCTGTAGCTCAGGTACTGCACCCCACATCATTGGTATCTGTCCAATGAACAGGGAAGTGGCACCCAGTGGAAAAGAGCAGGCTGCTGCTGTGGTGAAATGCTTCCACTTCTGTGTGGTATGAGCATTGCTGGGCAGTCTTGTGCATGTTGGGGTTTATATGGGATCCCAGGAGTGACCTGAACCATTTGTAATAGGTGGGCAACAGGGACAGCTACCCCCAGCTTTTGCAGCCATATAGCTGAGCTGTCTACTCTTTCTTAATTACCATTTTGCTGTTCTGTCTGCTCTGCTTG
This sequence comes from Tichodroma muraria, assembly GCA_013390105.1. Lineage (NCBI taxonomy): Eukaryota > Metazoa > Chordata > Aves > Passeriformes > Sittidae > Tichodroma > Tichodroma muraria. The sequence continues at coordinate 69,790 of WAAG01041237.1, forward strand.
CTTGGAAAATCCAAGTCCAAAACCTCAGCTATGTGTGAGTCATTGCATTTATGACCAACCACCTTTTCTGTTTGTGCCACGCTCCTGCTGCTGGTCTTCTCTTTGGACCACTAAAAGCTCCCTCCTGCATTTGGCTACTGACCCTGCCACCCCCGGCCACACTTAGCTGACCCTACCAAAGGATTAGGCTGGGCAGTGCACACGTGGCAGAGGCACACTCCCTCCAGGCTGCAGTGGACATGCTTGTGCTTCCTCTGCTAGCAGAAGACCTTCCAGCTGAGTCATAACATCTGCTCCAGAGGACCAGTGTTTTAAAAGAGCCCGACTGGCAGTCAGACCGTGCCCAGTGGATTTTTCTGCAGCCATTTCCAACACATGCTGCAACTGGTTTGCAGTCGGTGGGATCCCTGCCTGGGTAGGAGTTAGGGGACCGCTGCCGTGGCTCGCAGCCCCCTCTGGTGGCACATGCCAAATGCTGGCGACCGTTTCTGGAGACAGGGGCTGGGGACTCCCAGTATAGGCTGGAGATCGCAAACTGGAAATGGAGCTGCAGTCAGGCTCTTCCTCCTGACTTTGGGTCCCACTGTCAAGCCCAGAAGGTTTCAGGAAACAGGAACTGGCACCACTATCATAAGGAAATTTATGCAGTGGTCACTGTGACCTCGTAAGTGCCATAATGGTGCCAAGAAAGTTGAATCAAGCACAGCATCCTGATGTGTGCTGGATAAAGGGCAGGCATGGCAGGAGGAGACACGTCTGCTCCCAGCTTGAAGGGCAAAGTGAACCGAGATTTGGCTGGGGAAACAGCACGTTCCTAGCACCCACCTCGCAGAGCACTGCTGGCCAGGGAACACTGGCAGCAGCATGCTGGTGTTCCCATGCCACAACACAAAGGGTGAGACATGCAGCTTGGAGAGTCAGTGAAGGCCTCTTGTGGCAGCATGGCCATCTCCTGATCCTCCAAAAAGCTCAGCACTGGAACAAAATAGCTCTGCATTCTTCCTAGAGAGCCACAGAAACACTGGCTCAAATTCCTTTGAGCTGAGGTGTCAGGGAGAGCTGCATCCAGATCCAGTACCACAGCCAGCCAGGCAGCTGGGGCTGCAGCATTCAGCCTGCCTCTCTTGCCATCTCCTTCAAACAAGAGCATAATATTGCAAGAAGCCATCCTTCCATCAGTGAAGGTTAAGAGTAGAGAAGGCAGCAATCATGGACAGCTAATTAGAAAATGCCTTGAAAAGTATGCATAATTAGCTTATTAGTAAACATTTTAGAAACAATGCAGTTCATCTTGTGATTGGCAAAATGCTTAGAAAAGAGAAATACATTTGGAGCACTAGAGAATGCCAGGGGTTGGAGGGATTCTTTGCTAGGATGTGAGGGGAAGTGTCTGCATCTCCTGAAGCACTGGGGGAGTCGAGCTTTAACTTGCAGTGAGGGGAAGTCAAAGATGAGATGTTAAGGAAGGCATTTGCTTGCTCATACATTTGTGGCATGGGTAGCCAGAAGCAACATTTCTAACGTACAGGAAATAATTCTGTCTGGGTAACATGACACTGCAGCTCAACTTGTCTTTAAATGAGCTTCTGCTGTTTTTTAACTCCATCCAGCATCCGCTGTATGGTTCATAATTCCCATCAAGCCTGGGTCATTTTCCAAAATGGAACATCAGTGAATGGGTTAGCTGTGACGATGAGACCAGCCACATGAGTTAACAGCTCGAGGTTGTTCACATCCTTCTTCTCTGCTTCCCATCTCTCTTGCTCTGTGGCTATGCTTCTTTATGCCTCAGAGCCTTTCCCTGGAGGGACAGGCCCAGTCCAGGCTCCGCAGAAGGTGGTGGCCCCAAATGCACTCTCATGGGGTCTCCTATGACCCACCAGCTCACTAACATCCGGTGCATAGGAGTCGGATCTCGTTTTGCACCCTGTTTCCTGTTGGCATGATGACAAATTGAGGGCCAGCTGGTGACACTGGGAACAATAGGATTCGAGATAGAGACCTCTCCCCCTCCTTCCTGCTGTTGAGGAGGAACTGGTAGTGGTGGTGGTGTACTTGCTTCTTAGTCAGCCTCTCTGTCCAGTGAGGGAAGGAATAGGACCCCACAGCATCTGGAGAGGGAGCAAGCACAGGGCTGGCTGTGGTGACTCCTGATTAAGTGGGTTCAGAATTCAGCTAAAAGTGTCAAATATGTGCCTTTTCTGAGCAAGCACTGGAAGCTACACTCCAGCTCTAAATCCTTTGCATCTTTGCAGACCCTGCTCTGCACAGATGCCTAAGAGAGGAGTAGAGCAATTCCACTGGAATGCCTGATAACCAGAGTGTTGAGGTGCTCCTGCTTTCAGCAGAGCCTGAGGCCCTTGACTATCTTTGCAACAGTGCTCCAGCGCTCAATGTGACACCCTTCTCAGAGGCTCATCCCAAACAGGTCTCAGGAGCTTAAATAAATGTCTGTGGGACTATGAGTCTTGGTCACTTTTTTTGTGTTATATAGTGAGCTTAGCAATGCTCTTCTACATCGTGGGTTTGTTGTCTGGATGTAGGAGTTAGAAGGTTTAGTGAATGTAAGGGGAGTGCTAGAATGATATTAAAAAAATTATCCATTTTTTGTTAAGTACTAGATGCAAAGCCCAGTAAAAGAAAAGTGAGATTTTACCTTGACTTACATAGGAGCTAGCTTAGCCTTTTAATGAGCAACTGTTTGACTTAGCTATTTGCAGCTTTTTTAATGGATATAATCCCTATTGTCAGGCTGTGGCAGACTCCCCAGCAAATATCAGTTCTGGGAGTTGTGAGATTTGGAATCTTTTCCTTTCCTGCTATTGATTTACTGTTCCTGCCTTGGTGAATCACTTAAAATTCCCTGTGTTATAAAGAAAAGATCTGGACATCTGCAGGCCTAAAACCCAGTCTAGATAGCAACAGTACAAAGCACATTCCCCTCCAAAGGCTGCTGAGCAGCAGCATCACACAGGAGTAGGTCAGAGTGCAGCAAAAGACGACCAGTTCATTCTCAGTCTTTTCTGGATGGGTGTGAGTTCTGCAATTAAATATGAATGCAAAATAAAAAGAACAGACTGAGAAGAGCAGACTGAAAAACAGAAGAAATTTGTGGTTGCTTTTGGCCAGAACTCAGCATAGAACATATTTGAAGGAATTGGGGGAGGCTAGATTTTAGTCTGAGGCAAGCTCTCAGTTTCCTTTCAATCAAGCGGCTGCACACCACCATTGAATGGCAACGTAATAATATGTTGCAAACCACAGTCTGGTGATCCTGGAATTCCTTATAAGTTAATAGCAGTCATGGTCCACTAATCACAGCTAGGATGTTTTAAGCAACTGTCTTTGATATATCGGTTCACACACTCCATAGAAAGCCTTCCTTATGCTGGCTTAGTGAGTAGATCAGTAAATCATTAGAAAGAGTGAATAACCTAGGGTTTTTCTGTTGGTTTCTCACCCCCCCCACACTGCTAATCCCAAGGAATTCCTGAGATCTACATACAGCCTTAGTGAGCAATCACAGTACAGTAGTATGGTGTGGTTTTAAAGTAACACTGGGTCAGACATGGAGATATTATTGTTTAATGAATTCCTAGAAGCAGAGCCTGAAGCAGTGGGGTCTGACAGCAGAAATCCTCTGCCAAAGACTTTGTTCTGTTACAAATGGCACAGAACATGGAAGCTGGCAGGGTGGCTGCTCCTGTTATGTGACTGCCCCCACCTTCTTGCACCAGTACAGAAGACACCGTGTGAGGAATCTTTTGAGGTGGAGTTTTGCTTTCCTGAGACAGGCAGTACTGATCCACTGGTGGTGGGAGAGCCCCTGTTCTGAGCCCCGTGCCTGCCAAGGCCATGCTGCATGCAGGGTGTTTGCATGGGAAGTGCTCCACGTGTTAGAAACCTCCAGGGAAACCTCAGACCTGGGGTTGTTGATGGATGTCCCACAAGGAGAAGTGCCCCCCTCCCCCTCCACCGGCAGCATGAGAGTTTGAGGCATGTGCTCAGCTTCCTTCCTCTTCTGTGAGTGGTGGTGTGAGGTTTCATTTACATTGTTATTCTGCAGTGAGAGGAAGGTGTAATGACTGTCTCTTTGGTAATACCGATGTTTGGCTGTTAATCATGGGTGGGAACAAGGTCTGGGATCTCCATCAGCAGAGGGGACTGACTCACCATTGGTCTATGTTCACTGCATCTTGTTGAAGTTTTTTGACCCATTTGATTTCTTAGGTTTTCTTTTGTGAAAACCCTCTGATTTTTCTGCCATTCAGGAGCAAAACATCTCTCTGTCTTTAAATATGGCAGATGGGGTTTTCTTCAGATGTCCAACAACTCAATTGAAGGAGACCTCAGGAGACCTCTCCCCTTCCCTGTCCCCCTTCTCAGCCTATCTTTTCATCTGCAATCTGGAGATGTAAGGGCTATAGTAATAGAGTGTCAGAGGAAGTAATTGATTCATCACACGCCAAGAGAGGAGTTTGTTTCCTTCAGTGTCAATGGAGCTGAACCACAGCCTGGAAGGGTGAGGGAGGCTGGTAAACACTCCATGGCTGAGCTGGCAGGACAAAGCAGACATACTGCCACGGCTGAACAGGAGGGTGACACAAAGGGTTGCCTGGAAGAAAATCTTTCTGAACAGTGGCAGGGTCCTTATTTGTGGGAGAAACAGGGACAGTCCCATCCCCATGCTCCCAGAACACGTTAAGGAGAAAAGGTACCTATCAGCCTCATGCAGCATCCCATTCCCTTGTCTCTGTCTCCCTCTTCTATCTTGTGGCTGCCTCTCTGACCTGCTGTCCTGGGCTGGGCTGAGCTCACCTCAGGGGTACCAACCAGCAGCTAATTCCTCCCACGCCCCCAGACAGTCACTGCTGTCAGAGAGAGTCAGCTGGGAGGTCACTGCTGCTGCCAGTGCCCAGCAAGGTGTGGCACGTGCATGGCACAGCACTTCCTCACTCAGGCATTGACTGAGCTCAGACTTGGCACCGTTTGGTTCAGATGGCTATTGAGCTGCAAGTGCCCATATTTTGAGGAGAGAAGGAGGTAGGAGATGCTGTGCTATGCGGTAAGCAAGGAGGGGTCAGGCAGGCTTGGTGCACTGTCTGCCCCAGAAACAGCTCTTACTACAAGCTGGCACAGCCAAATTGTGGGAATGCCCAAATAGTGGAGGCTGCAGGCCAGTCTTGGCAGCAAAGCTTTACTCACTTGTGCATCAGCTGAGGCAGGATCTGGGCTGTGAACAGGCTGTGTCTGAGAAAATGCGGGGTCAGAAAGTCATCCTATGGTGAGCCAGTCCCAGGGTGACCATCCATCATTAATGAGGGATGTAGACAGCCAGGAGGGTGAGGGTGGGCTGGTCAGGCTCTGTTCTTACAACCTCCTTTATACAATTGGTGCTTAACGAGGTGTTTATTTCAGTTTTGTGCTGAAAAAGAGTCAGTGCAAATGAGTGATAGTGGAAAGCCCAGTTACCAAGCTCTGATCTTCATCTGATCCCAGTTTTCACTCTTTCCTTTTGCTTTTCACTGCATGTTGTGTCTAAGGCCATGACAGACACTGCACCAGCAAGGTGTGATAGGATGTCACTCTCTCCTCTGGGAATAGGGCTGGCACAGCAGGCCATGTGAGCATTCCCTAATCCTCATCAGCACCCCAGAACTTGGACAACCTAACCTAAGCTCGTCTCCATCTATTGCCTGGGCTGTCAGGCACTGGATCCCATCAGAGAAGGGAAATCTGTCCCCCCCCACAGCAAAGAGATCAAAGTGAGCATTTGCCCTTGCCTTCTGCCTGCTCTGCTGCTTTTCAGCAGTAAATTTTCCTTTTGTGGTTGTTATCTTTTGTTATATTTATTTTTTCTTTCTGTTAGTGATCAAGTGCCTGTGAGTGGTGACAGTAAAATGACATAGAAACCAAAGTCTAGTTTTTTCCACAGATGGATTGTAGCAGAAGGAGAAAAGTGCAAATGCATTTTCTCAAGTGTCCTGCGTTTTGGGGTATGAAAGGGCTGTGAGTTGCTTCAGTTCCCTGAGAGCAGCAACAGAAGGCAGAATGCCATGGAAAGGGGGCTTATTCTGAACATGCTTTATATGTTTTATTCCTGATTTCACCATGATTTTTCCCCCACCAATGAACATCACAGACATCTTGCAACAAAAGACCCCTGTAGCTAAAAATAGAAGAGTGAGTAATTTACAGAGATGGTTTTGGAAACAGAAATAAAATTAAACAGCCATGTGTAACTCTGCACAACAGCCTGCAGAAAACCCCCGAAGTGCACATTAGCACATCTCTTTTCTTATATAACGGTCGGTTTTCCAGACATGCCCCAGATGAGAGCACTTCTCCACTCCAACGCGCCTTTCCGCAGCGATCTGGCAACACAGCTTGAGGGAGGCAGCCTGGGGATGAGCGGCAAAGCACGGGGGAGCCTTTGCTCTCCTGTCTCAGGGGAGGGCAGCAGCATGCCAGGAGCTGAAATTCCCTCCTGAATCGAACTTGCCTCAGGAGCACTTTGCAGTTATGTTTTATTCCTCCCTTTGCACGAAGTACTGTGGCTACCTTTCCACCTCTGCATAAGTTAGCAGTAACTGCTGAAAGCCTCTTCCCATCAGCAGTGATTATAAGGGGGTGAAAACAACAACCCAAAGACTAGAAATAGAGGCTCTATATAGTTTCCATTTTTTGTCTTCAAGGCATTTTTGAAGAAGTTTTCCAAAACTAATAGGGTTTTTTTCTCTCCTTCTCTATTTTTCTTTCCCTTTTCCTTTTTCCTTTTCTTCATTTTTTTTTCTTTCCCTTTAACTGGATAGCTGTTTTGTTTTTTTTTCATTTCTCAGAAATTCTGGTCAGATTTTTTGAGGAGATAAGAAAATAATCCAAAGCACAGTAGAATGATTACAAACTCCCACAATACTGTGATTACACAAGACGTAATTGGATACAACAAATACAAAACAAACTTCCAACAATTCCTAAGCAGTTTTGCCTGTGCCATCGCCCCCCACTTCCCCCCCCCCAGACTAGCTCTCCTCCTGCTGCCATTGGATTTTTGTCATTTTAGTCACTGAAATCCAGTGAAATCCCTCCAGATTCAGAGCAATTATAGCCCCTTTCTTTCTGTTGTTGCCAGAGTCAGTTATTTCCATAAGGGCAAAACAAGGGCAAGCTCTGAGCATGTTTTGCCTCAGCATAGGCAAAAATGGCCCCAAAAGGTTCAGACTGAGATCAGACTCATCTCTGCATTGTTCAGACACTCAAAGCCCAGGTCTATTCAGTAAGAGTGATTTAAAGTACTTCTGTTGTCAGTGCAGAAGAACAATTAATCCCATCCCAAGCTGGGTGTGAGAAATCTGCTTCCACTGAGAGCAGAGGACGTTTAGTTGGCTGAACCTAGATGTGGTACAGGCTTTTTTAACAAATCCATATCAGGACCTGTATATATGAGGACTGATTCTCTTCTCACACCAGGATAAATTAGGAGTGATTACCCTTAAAATGATGAGTTACACATGTGTAAAACCAGTTCAAGTCAAAGGAGAATCCAATTCATCTGCTGTATTTATAATTAATTAGTCTGATTAAGGGCTGGCAGCTAAGATCAAACTTCATTGCTCTTGTTTCATCAGACAACAGTGGTGCTCGCCTGTGCTATCATGGCTGTAAAAAATAATAATTTAAAAGTCCTCAGTAGCTTCTGGAGCAATTTAACCTTTGAAAGGTATGTCCTGCAGTTGCTCAAGATTGTGTAAACATCACGGAAAAGTTTTGTCTTTCACAATGTAACCACCCATGAAATAAGGATTTGGTTGGAAGGTGGCGTACAAAAGAGCATGAAGATGGGTGGTGACACAGAAAAATCGACTAAGCCAGCTAGCATGTAATGGACATTAATTCTAGCCACCTCTTGATTGCACAACAAGCACAGAGATGCTGGTTCACCATTTCTTAACTGTCTCTATACTGCAACTGCTATTTAATTTCTAAGAAATAGCCTGTTCTTAGAGGATGGCCAAAAAACCTTATGCTTTTTATAATAATTTCTGAGAAATAAACCTCCCATCACCTTTTCAAAGGGGAACAGTTGCATTTACTAGCTGCCATTGTGTCTAAGCACAGGCCTTCCCCAGCTACCTGCAGAATATTAAAACCTGCCAAATTTCACTAGATTTGCAGTTTCTCTTCCTCTCCTCTGCAGATGCATTCAAGACACAGTGACATATGGTTCAAGCAGATCAGAGGTCTTGAAGGCTCAAGTCAGCCCTGGACATTCCCAAATTTAGGGCTGCTGGCATGTAGTCTGTACCTATTTGTCTCCCTGTCTATCTAGGCCAGATTTCTCCAATATAATATAATCTCTCCAGTCAAGACTGGCTTCTATTCTTGGCTGTGCTGCAAACTTCCTGTGTGACCTTGGGGCAGACACTGCTCCTCTCTGCCTTTCCTACCTCCCAGGGTCTCATGAGAATCCCATCGTTACTGTTTGCCAGCTGCAGTCATGGGCCCCATGGAAACGCCTATAAATAATAGCTCCAAATTAAACATTGGGGAAGTTCAGGTTAGAGCCTTGCTTCTCTCTCTCTCTCCAGTCCTGACAAGCACTGAAAACTGGGCTTTGCTGAGTGCAGGTCATCACCTACTTCAAATCATAGCTCTAGAGAGAGATGGAGAAAACTGCCAGCTAGGTCAAAGCTTGGCCAGGCCTCCTTAGGCTTTGAGCAAGGCTTGCACAAGTTTATGTGTTCAGAGGACTCATGACATGGCTGTGAACATATGAATAGTTTGTTACTCGTGTTTCTCCCCATGCTAAGCTGATGTCCCTGTAATACCCTTGAAGCACGTTTCAGGAGGGAAGGACTCAGCATCTCTTGGCACCTGGGGATGAAGGTCAGCGGGGTTGTTGATTTTGTGTTCAGCAGTATGGGTCACCAAACTTTGTGTTGAGTGTCCCTCGGGAGAGGAGCACCCAGAGGAATGTCACAGGCTTTCTGGTGCTGCTCCCCAGATAGGTGGTAGCATTTCTGTAGCTCAGCAGAGCCTGGGTGGGCACCTGGGAGGTCTGTCCTAGCCCCAGGGGATCATGGATCACAGCTCAGTGGTCAGGGAGCAGATTAGCTGTTTTGGAACAGAAGAGGACTGAAAAGCTGGAAGTCTTCTCATAATCACTACAGCTGGGGCTTGTTTGCCTTTGTTGCACCTCATTTGGGGAGCCAGCAGCAAAGTGACTTAGGAAAAATAGAAAGGAAAGCCTGGGAAGCAGAGAGGTTGACTGGAGGAAAAAACAAGCAAACAAGCATGAATAATACAGGCTGTAGAAGTGCTTTATAATTAGTTTATAAAAGCTCTCTTAACATCAGCAAAGCACTTTCTACTAAAAAATCTGTAATAAAAATGCAGCAATATTTGTAAGCATTGTACATTTTTCATTTAATTCTGTTAAACAACTTCAAGAAGAGCATCTAAGCTTTGTATTTCCTTTCTTTCTCAGTTTCCATTTTCTGGGCAGTTAAAAGCACTTCAGCATTGCCTCCCAGCCTCAAAATTCCCTGTTGAAAAGCTGTTTGAGGTGGTTTCAAACCAACTCACTGGCATTCTCACTCAAGTGGCAGCTCAGAATATCTTGCCATTGTGCCACTGGAGGACCAGCCAACTGTGGTCACCTTCCCAGCAAAGGAAGAGCTGGTTAATCAATTGGTTATACTTCTGGCTTACAGAGGTTGTACCCTGCCCTCACATGTTTATGTTTGGCTCATTGGAGCAATGCCTAGGTGGGGAGAAGTAGCCACGAAATGTGCTTGGAGATGGCAGCCTTCCCAGTAGAGCTAATGCCAGAGAGGTCAGCCCACAAGAATGTTGGTGCATGTTGGCTGAAACAATGGCTTTGGTTACATGAGTGAAATGCAAGTTGCTGGGCACTGTATGATACAGTTTGAATACCACTGCAGGCGAGTGTGTCCCACCCAGCTGCGCACTAGGCCGTAGTTACCTGAAAATGAAATGGGTAGAGCAGAAAGCGTGGTGGGGTCTTCTTCCTTCCAATTTTTCTTCTTGTTCTTCACAAGGGATGAAGAAAGTCTAGAAACCATGCTTAAGCTCAACAGGAGCAAAGATTTGGCCAAACTGGATTGTAACATGTCCCGTGAATGAGGAGAATGGGGTTTATCAGTTTGTTTGTTTGAGGGCCAAGGCATCGACATGACTGAAGCACATGTTTCCAAAAGAATCTGTGGTGGGGATTAGCTGGCATTCTTGCTGAAGTTTGGAAGTTTAACAGTTTTGATTGGATGTCTTTGGTGTTTCATTTTGAAAGCCCAAAGCTTAATTCCTGTGATGGAGAAGTAGGGGCTCCTGCTTATCTGGGCAGGTGCTATCTTCCAAGTGTAATACTTCCCCAATTCACACTCTGTTTATATGACCCGAAGAAAGGGTTTTGCCTCATGCAGAGCAGAGGACATGGGCCAAGATTTTTTTACTAGGGAAGAAAACTCTTACACATTTATATTAATTTTGCATTTGGCAAAAAATGATTTCCTGACCTTCTCTTAAGGGCTTTTTTTCAGTTGTTTTTAACATTTGATTTATTAAGGATTAGCTCTAGTATGAGAAAGCTAAGTTAGATGCTTGAATGAAGCCAAATAGGGCTTATTTTAAAGGGGCATTAAAGAGGCAAATATTTCCTGATGATTTACTTACTAGATTCATTCTTTTAATTTTCCATTTGCAGATTGCCCATGAGCAGATTGCAATATTCCCTAATTGTATGTATTATTGGAAGTCTGTCACCCATTCAATAAGCAAAAATTTCTTGGTCCAGAACTTGCTTCTGAAATTCCAGGGCTCCTACAGAATTGGGTGGCTTGAGGAGCCATGTGGACAGCACTAGGATATTTGTTCTGCTGGCTACAGCAGAAGCTGTGGTCATTGCAGTCAAGTAGCTGAAGCCACGTACTGTGTTGGCGAGGTACAACCCCACGAGGACATAAACAGATGTGATTCCCTGGGATGCAGCTAACCTCTGACTGTGCATGAAAATGGCAGCTTTTACAGTCCACTCCATTAACTGTGTTTTGCCAACATTCATATTTTTGCCAAACTAATTTTTTGCCACATACTCACAATTTCACTAGTAGCCAGTAGTTCTGCGGCACAGATGTGCACTTCAGATGTGGAAGGGCTGCAAACACGCTGAAAGCAAGTAGTTATTTAGAGAACAAAATGTCCCCGCTGTTTGCTCAGTACTACTTTAAACAAATAGACAAACAAGGAGGAAAAAATTCTGCTTAGAAGAAGCACTAACACTGCCTTCTATGTTCCTCCTCCCTAGAGAGATGGTGGGATGACGCCACACATGATGGACATTAGTGGGGTCATGCAGGGTGCTGCTGACTGGTGTCAGGGTAACAAGGGGTCACGAGGTGATAGAGGCTAGGCAGAGCTGAGGAGAGAGCAGGGGGAGCAGATCTTCATCTGCATTGCTGTGTGTCCACACACCAGCTAAGCCAAATGCTCTTCCTCTTTGAGTGCCACTTCTCAAGACCGCTTGGATTTCACCTTGGCCAAGCCAATTGAGTCTGTAATGAAGTTAAAGGCTGGGCGATTGCAGCTAGTTGAGGGCTCGGTCAACGTAGACAGGATTTTATCTGCAGGCATTTTGCTTCTGGCTCTCAGCCTGATTTAGTCCCAGAAAGGGATGAAACCAAACCCGTCTGGGCCATCTTTCTTTGTGGAGGAGCACACTAAGTCCCTGTAAGTTTCTTTTGAGGTTGTTGCTCGCCGATATATGCTTTGCAGAACGGGAATGAGTCACATGAGGATCATTCTGTATCCAGCAAGCTACTTCTCCTTTCAACTCTCCATTCCCAAACAGAAGATCTTGTGACAAAGAAAAAAAGGCAGATTCCTGGCAGCCTGTAAATGCTTTTTTCCTCCCTAGCTCCGCAAGAAGAGCTGTAGCATGTTGTTCAAACAGGTTGATACAAAGCAAATAAACAGTCCTAGAGAGATGGTCAGTTTCTGTAAATAGCAGCGTGCTGGCCAGAGAGGAGAGGGGCAGGAGAACGTGGGTTTAGAAAGCAGCTGAAGAACAAGATGTACACATAAAAGCTGTTTGTTTCTTCACAGCACGCAGAGCCTGATACTATTAACTTGCCTACTCATGGCCTAGAAAATACGAAGGGATCTCTGGCAGTTTCGCTTTCCAGCCAAGCTTTGCAACAAGCTTTTGTCTCTGCACCAGGAGGCAATTCTTCTATCCCTACACATTCTTCCCCCAGACCAGTCAGATACCCAGGCCAGTGGGCAGGTGTCAAGTAGGGTTTAGCAAAGGCAGGTTGCAGTTACAGGGTGTACAAGATCAGCAATAATGAGTGTGGGTACCCAGCTCTTACGCAAAACTTCTCATCCACAGAAAATCTTCATTAGCACTCAATAGAAGAGGATTAATATTAATGTCCAAGTGCTAAGTGAGCGTATTTGCCATGCTTGCTAAAGGACGAATGTGGTGTCAGTGCACAAAACAGCTACCTCCTCACATGGATTGAACATTGACAGTCTCATGCTTGGTACGTGCTTGGCCAAATCCCACATAGATACTGGAATAAAGTGAGCTCTGCCAAACACCACAATGGCACTTCAGAAGAGAGATCAGGGGAGGAAAGCCTGGGATGCAACCCAGGAGAGTTGTATCTGGCCTTCTCCCATGCCAAAGGAGTTTTGTGTAAATGGAGATAAAGCATCTCCTAAATTTTGCATGCTGGCTGTGAAGCTGAAGCAGATGTATGTGCAATAAATTAATGATGTGAATGGCAGCAGACGAAAGGACCTAAACGCAGTCAGGCTAAAGAGAAAAAGTGTTTTTGGGTCTGTGGTGTGGTGTAGTGTGAATAAGAGTCCCAGGTACCTGTGTGGAAGACGTTCTGTGAAATAGGCAGATGCCAAGAGTGGTTTTTGTTTGTGCCTGGCATCCTGAAGCATCTCCTGACAGATGGTTTCCCTGCCGTTTCACCTGCCTCCACAGGTACGACTACATCGAGATCCGCGACGGTGACAGTGAAACGGCAGACCTGCTGGGCAAGCACTGTGGGAACATTGCACCTCCTACCATCATCTCCTCTGGCCCCTCTCTCTACATCAAGTTCACCTCAGACTACGCGCGGCAAGGTGCCGGCTTCTCTCTGCGCTATGAGATCTACAAGACAGGTGAGTGTCTGAGTCAGTGCCTGTCTCCCAGACTGTTTGACACAATTACCTTCATCTGGAGGTGCCTTTGACCACCTTTTCAATGTGATTTCCAGCATATTTTCCAGAGATAAAGGACTTTTTTTTTTTAATTTAAGCAAGTCTGTGCATCACATTTCCAAGAAGGTAAAGATGTTAGTGGCACATGACAGTGCATTTTTAGATGACAGTGTGGCAATTAAAGCAGGATTCCTCCTTAAATGCTCTCTTGTATTCGAGGACTAGATACATATTTCTTTACTCCCTGGCATGTTTGGGGCTTGTTAGGGCTAAAAGGGGATTGTCTCTCTATTACAAGTGCATGGAGCTCCCCCTCCTGTGGAGCTGTGATTCAGGGCTGATCAGTGATGCTGTGTTTTCTCTCCATGGATGCAGAGTTTATAACTGGGGAGCTCTGGTTCTCAAGTGATTGCTGTCAGCAATGCTGTCAGTCTGAGGCAGCACCCTTCCAGGCTGATATAAGAGGAACTGTTCATAATTCTGTTTAATACTGAACTATTATTGAGGAAAGAAAAATCTGCTCAAAGCCCTTTTAATAGTGCTTCTGTCTAAATATTTGCCAGAATTTTGTGCCTGGGAAGAAAGAGGCTTGAAAAAATAGTCCCTGCTCTGTGTGCATGTGAGAGAGGTATGCCTGCATGCTGAGGGAACAGGAGAGTGTTTTGCGTGGCACACCCTGCCCTGTGCCTGCATTCCTTTGGTGATGTGTTGGAAGACAACACATGTGGCTTTCAGTCATTGCATCCAGCACCAAGAAAAAATGGCTGTGCCATGGGAAGAACCAAAAAGGAGCACAACAGGGTTGTTTATCCAGCCTCTCTAAAGTAAAGATGGGGAGCACAGGCAGCAATGCCGAGGGGCCCTGGGCCAGCTGTGCAGCAGGCAGAGGTGCAGAGGCAGCCCACAGCCTGGCCACAGGTAGATGTGAATGTGGAGACTTTGCTGCAAGAGAATGAGACTCCCTCAATTCATTGTGAGTCGATGAGGACAGGACATGTGTGAAGGTTCAGATGGATGAGGAAAGTGCTGTTACTGGCGGCTGCCTGGACTGCATGATTGGTCATTGAGCTGTTGTGCAGCCAGCTCACCACCACTGTTTATGGTTAGGATGCAGATTAGTCCTGAAAGTTTAGTGATTCAGCCAGATATTGGGGTTTGCTAAGGCCAGTTGCTGTCACAGAGGATGGCAAAGAATAGAAGTGAGAAGATCCACCTCAGCCCCCCTTGCCTCTCTCTCCCTGCTCACACCTCCTGTGAGCCCAGCAGGCTGTGCTGGGTTGTGCCTGACCTCACACGGGGTCCGTGCCCTGACTCAGGGCATGAGGCAGTGTGGGGTGGTCCAGCTGGCTGAGGTGGCCCCGTAGTCCGGTGGGAAGGGACAGCAGGCAGGAACCCTGTGGGTCTGGCTGGGAGCCAGTAAGGGATCAGATCTATGAGGAAAGGAGAAGTTGTTACTGGGAGGGAGGGAGGGAGGGAGGGGAATCAAGGGCTCATCTGGAGGAGAGCAGGTATTGGACGGAGGCTGGAGCTGAGTTTGTGTCCCTCGATTTAAGTCCCTGCAGTACTGCCCTCAGGTCTAAAGTGGTACCGGGGCTCCTTTTGCCACTCACACCCCTGTAGACAGCCATCCTCTCCAGATACAGGCACACTTTCTTACAGGCCATAAAATCAAGCCTGGCAAGGCAGGTTTTGGCACAGGAGTGTGGATGAGCCCATGATCTGGGAGCACTCCCAGCCCACATCTGCCCAGCCCCAGCCCCTACCAGGGCTCCAGAGAGGGTGGTGGGCAGTGCTCCTGCAGTACAAGCAAACCCTGCCTTTTGCTGGCAGGCAGACAGGCAGGCATGGGCCATCTCAGTTTCCATCTGAGCTGTCAGGGTAACCAGCAAGCATGTCACCAGCTTTAAAGGTCATCAGATTGTCATTGTCCACAGCAGTAAAGGAAGTAGTGGCTGCAGATTCCTTCTGTCTTAAAGGTGACCTAAAAAAGCAACTCTTTTCAATGGAGCATTTATTTCCCCACCTTGTGCTAGATTTCCCTTATCACAGTGTGAGAGAGGAGCAATCTGCATACAAACAACCACATACCAGTCTTTGAATCCCCTGATGGGTATCAGTCGGCAGTCTGTGGGCTAACAAGAGCTGCCTGCCCTGGCTGGTCCAGCCTCCCTGCTGCTCCCTTTGTGAGTCAGTTTGGCAGGGCTGGCCTGAGCTCTCCAACGCTGGGCATCAAAGTCTCCTCTCAGGCTGGCCTGTGCTGCCGAAGCCAGCATGACTCCCGTTGATTATCTGCAGCTTCCTTATAAAAAGCTGATCATTGTGTTTGCTGCTATTAGCCAAAATGTAGACAAAGATGCCAAATGTGATAAGAGCCCCACATGAGGAAATTGTTGTCTAATGTGGTGACATAGTTACATCTTGCCTGTCTCTAGAGGACAGTCCTTGACTCTGAGTTTAGCCTTTGATTGTCTCCCTAGCTCGGAGCATGTGTTATTTTCACTATTTATCTGTTAGTCTTTCAGGTTGTTTGGAATGAAGTACACCCTTATCCCTGTTCATGGCATTATGCTGTGATTTGTGTTTGGTCTTTTTTTTTTTTTTTTTTTGCCTCTGCATTTTACCCCACAGGTTCACACCAGAAAAGCTGGCTGCTTCATTAGGTAGTCAATTAAGGGCCTCTCCTGAGTAGCTCTCCAGCCAGGCACTGCATAATGCAGTGCAAGATTCTGCTATTACTGCAGGCTGCTGGCCTGACTCCTTAGGTTAATGTTGAATTGAATAACAAGTCTCCCATTAGTCCTGGGAAGGCTCCTGCTGCCTGGAAGAGCAGGAGCGAAAGGGTTTGTAGAAGAGGAGAGTGTCCCAGTAAAAGTGAAGCAGAAACCTTTGCAAATGCTAGTGCCAGGTTGCAGCAGTCACCAGCAGCCTCTCTAACACCCCCTTTCTCCTCTGATAGCTCCAGGCTGCAGATTTCTGTTGCCTATTGTCCTGGCAAGGGTTTCAAAGTCACCATGGTATGAAAATGACACAAATTCCCCTTTCCCCAAGCACCCCGAGGCACCTTGGCTGTATGAGAGGGGGCACTGAGCTGGCCCGGCTGCAGCCGAGGCCAGTGCTGAGGTCAGCAATAAATAAGAGGGAACATTGTCTGTCCTCCCTACCATGCAAAGGTCTTCCTTAAGGATAGAAATAACTTGCATTTCTGGTGTGGATGGCTCATTTTGTGAAAAAGAGGGCTCTGTTCCTGCTCTCAGCAGAGACCCCCCCTGCCACGGCCTCTGTTATCCCCACTCTTAATGTGGCCATGTTGTGGAGCCGTATGCTGGAGCTGGTCCCTGTCCCTTGTGCGGGTCTGGGGTGGGGACTGCAGGCTAACTGTGCACTTCCCAAGGGTTTGCACCAAACAGTGGAGATATTGGCACCCTCCCACAGGCCCTTTCACTGTGTAAATATTTGTGCTTCTGGATTTTCTCAAGAGGAAACTGAGGCACAGATATCTGTGCTGGAAGGCTGGAGTTTTCAGGAGACTGGCCCATAGGAACAGCCTTTCCAGAAAGATTACATCCCATTACTCCTCTCTGCCCCATGCCAGGCAGCTCCTTCCCCAAACGGGGCTCCTCCATCGGACCTGGGGCCGCTCCTTGCCTGCATGGCTGCAGGTAGCAGCTGTGTCACGAGTACCGTGGATGGCAGCTCCCTGCGTGCCGGCTGGCCTCTCTGCAGGCTCTGCAGCAGCACACAGGTCTGCCCGTCAGTGTTTGGGGGACAGGGTAGAGTGGAAAGGGCAGCTGGGGAAGACAGGCCAGGCTGGTGTGGCTTCCCTGTCCACCACCACCTGTGTGAGGCACATGGCAGGGTGCTGGCCTGCCAAATCGCAGCAATGGCTTTGGATAGGATCGCTCTTCTAGTCCTGGCTTTGAGGTAATTGTCAGGAAGATTAGCTGTGGTATGCAGATTATGTCTGCAAAGCTGTCTGAGGGATTTTGAATCATGTTGTCCACTACAGTGACCTCATGGACCTTGTCTCTCCACCTGTGGAAAGCTTTGAAAATCACATTCTCACTTCTTGCAGTAATTCCCACAGCTCTTGAGCTGCAGGACATTTCCAGAAGTGAATGGACAACCATACTAAACTCAGAATGGGGTTTCCATAGTGTCAAGCTGTTGGCATTAAGCTTCATTGTTGCTAAGACTCTGGGTTTTTCCTGCTGCTACAGGCTCCGAGGACTGCTCCAGAAACTTCACTGCCTCCAACGGCACTATTGAGTCTCCGGGTTTCCCTGACAAGTACCCACACAACCTGGACTGCATCTTCACCATCATAGCCAAGCCAAAGACAGAAATCCTCCTCCACTTTCTGCTTTTTGACCTCGAGCATGACCCACTGCAGTCGGGTGAAGGAGACTGCAAGTATGACTGGCTAGACATCTGGGATGGCATCCCTCAGGGTAAGCCACGGGGTGCTGCACTGCTTTCCTTGGCCCTTCCTGGTGTCTCACAAAGCTCCAAAACTGTGCAGTCTGTGTGTGAACACCAAGGGTGCCTAACCTCAAAGGTGGCTGCAGCCTACAACCTGCAATCAGGGAGTTCCATGGCCATCTTGGGGACAGTGTGCCTGCAGAAGGCTGCATTCATTAAACCACAAACTACTGCTCTGTTGTACCCGCTGATCTGAAAAGCCCCACGGGACACTCCAAACACCAGCAGTTCTCCCTCAGGGAGGGGCAGTGGCTTCATGCAATGATGGGAGGACCTCCCTATCTCATACCAAAACTGAGAAACAGAGCATTCTGGAGCATTTCCCAGCAATTGCAGAGCAATGCCTGCTGCAGGATATTTCTGCACTGCATGGCACCAGGCCAATGGATATAAAAAATAGCCCATCCCCGAAGCCTGTCTTTTTTATCCTGATCAGCAGTGTGCTGGTGACCCAGGAGGCTGGTGGTAGAGCAGGCATTACCTTGGCTGCTCTTTCTTTTGCAGTTGGGCCCTTGATAGGCAGGTACTGTGGCGCTAAGATGCCATCGGACATCCGCTCGAGCACCGGCGTCCTCTCTCTCACCTTCCACACGGACCTGGCAGTGGCTAAGGACGGTTTCTCTGCTCAGTACTACTTGATCCACCAGGAAGTCCCAGAAAGTAAGCTGGAAATGTGTGTGTATGACTTAGTTGTGTCCCCTGTGTTTCCTATCTTTCCTTTGGCATATGCAAGAGTGAAGCAGGCAGAAGTGTGTCCAGGGGCTGGTTCTCCACCAGCAGTGCAGACAGCAGTTTCACTTATGTCTGTTCTCTATTTCTGATAGAAGTAAGATTTCAGTAAGAATTTCACTTTCTGACCTTTTTTTGACTTTTCACTTGCTGGTGAAGAATTCTTAATACCTTTTGGGTTAGAATCCTTCATGTGTGTGCTCAGCCCAAAGGATTTAGGGGAAGACTTCAGCCCAGCATGTACAGAAGATTCATTAAAGCATGGGGGAAAATATGCACACTCTCCCTCTCTCTAGTTTCCCAGAAATTCACAGTCCCAAACCACAAATTGGAATTTCTTGGCTGTCTAATTAAAGATTGCTTAAAGCTCTAAAAATTTCGAGCCAAATTTTGTTTTATAACCCTTAATTAAGGGAGGTAAATTGTTGTGGAGTGAGGAAGTAAGTTGTGTGTTTTGAGAATGAAGAGCATTTTGATTCTTTATGATAACACTTGCAGGCAAGGAAAGGTTCCATTTGTTTTGCCATGGTATTTTTGCCTTAGAGCTACTGTTCTTGACCTCTGTTCGCAGTGAACCTCTGATACAACAGAAGCAGCCTTCAGGACACCCCTCAGTCCCAGAGAAAGAGAGGGAGTCCCTGACGTGCCACTGAAAGCCTGTGACAGAGAGCAGGGTAGATTAGGGATTGTGCAGTACCAGGGCAGCAGGGTTACAACCTCTTACTCTGTGATTGAGTAAGGGATGTTCTGCTGAGGCTGTGAGAGTTACAGACAAGCATGAGCTCTTCACCATCACCTACTGCCACACTCAGCTGATCTGTTCTTTAATCTCTTTTCTGTTCTGGATTTGGAAATAAGATGTTGAACACAAAGCTTGAGAAATCAAGCACAAGAGCCTTTCTTAAAGTGCTAGGCCTGTTTTCATTTATGGTGGTATAAATTGAAACGTTAATAATAGCACTGACATCCTAACTTGGCCCATCATTTTCCACCAAGGTTGACTTGGCCACATTAAAAACACAGGCAGTTTGGTGGAACCCTGTTGGTTTACAGCAGCAGCCTGCTTGGACCCATGCAGTATTTTCTATCATTGTTCCCTCTGCTATTGTTTTTACAGGACAGCTGCCATAAAATAGATGAGATGTGCCATAAAACTGAGCTAATTGTGACTTCTAAAGCCTTAGAAGTGAGGAGATCCAAAGAAAAGCATAGCAGTGTCTTTCATAACCTTGTCTGGTTAATCCCTATGCGCCTGATACCACATACAGTGAGTGCATGCAGATACACACAGACACATACACACGTACATCCCTGCTCTCACACGCACACAAAACCTTTAGAGCTGCCCATTCCAATCCATGACATTCCTGCTGGCAACAGTAAGCACCCTCCTAATGTGTCTGTCTGTATTCCTTGCCTTGTCAGTGCTTAGATTTCACCTACAGCCTTCAGGAACATGAGAACTTTGTGGCAAGGGTACTTGGAATATCTTGGTGGAGGTGGAGGGAGGGAAGAGACAGAACTGTGTCAAAACTGAGCAAAGGTGAAGAAGATATAGAGAAAGGGAGAAAGATCCAGACTGTACTAGTGTTCAGGGGACCATGCAAACACAAAGCTGCCCTATCTATAATTTTTCAGTGCCATCTGTGAACACACACAACCTGCAAGATGGTACAGATCTGTTCATCTTTCCAGACAGGCAGCTTTGCTCAGGGTTAGCTGGAGAGATTAGTTCAGGGCTGCCTTTCACTTGGGGGTGAAGTACTGAGACTGTAAACCAATCTCTGTGTATGTGTGTCTGCTCTAGACTTTCAGTGCAATGTGCCTCTGGGGATGGAGTCTGGCAGGATCTCCAACATGCAGATCAGTGCCTCCTCCACCTACTCAGATGGGCGATGGACCCCTCAGCAGAGCCGGCTCAACAGTGATGACAATGGCTGGACCCCCAATGTAGACAGCAACAAAGAGTACCTCCAGGTACCTTTCCAGCCCCCTCTCCTCTTCCCCCACCAAATGGAGCGTCACGCTGTTAAACTGACCCGTGACCATAAGGCTTGTTGAATTTTTTATTGCCTCCGCGGCTCACGGGGAGCAAGCAGCAGGGGAGCTGCAGTGCCTCGGTGAAATGCAGCAGCCTGCCTCTCCCATTAGCTTGCCCGCACAAGGACTGACTCCATCCACTGTCTGTCTCCCACCCCCTCCTTTCTGCCCGAACCTTGATGGACTTTCCATCAGACTGACAGAGACTGAGAGACCTCTGCCACTTACAAGGGCCACTGACTATGCCACTGGCCTGAGGTCCAAAGTCTCCAGGGGGTATATAGAAAAACAGCTAGAATAATATTTATCTCATCAGTGATGCAGGGAGCGTGAGCGGGCCGATGTCAGGAGGGGGGCTGACAGAGCAAAGGCTTTCCCTGGGAGATGGTTAGAGCCACAATGTGTCCGCACACGGCTTCTGGCTGTGTCACATCGCCGGGAGACACTGCTTGCTAAAGGGCACTACGAGCAGGAGGTGGTGAATGTCATTGCCTCTAGCAGACGTCTCATTCTTCATTCATGGCAGGGCTACTAAGCCAGCACTGCTGACCTTTCTCAACCCATGTTGTAAAACAAAAAGCAAAAAAAACCATAAAATAATAATAGGAAAAAAAAAAAAAAAAACAGCAAGGGAAAACCAAGAGCTGCAGCACTTGCTAATTGGATATCATGCTTCTATTTTACATGGGAAAAGTTAGTCTCTGTCCTGCTTTAATGGATGTGCACTTCTGTGCAGATCCTATTGCTTGGTCTGAGGCAGGAAGAAGGCTTTGTGATGGTCCCATATAAACAGACATCAAGATCCTTAGCTACTCTTGTCCCAGGGTCCTATCCTGCTGAAGTCAGCCCTGGGACGGGTCACGGCTGTTGAACTGTGCACCCACAGATAGAGTGAGACGGGCTGAATTTGCACCTTTTCATTTTTCAGAGACAGAGTGAGGAACTAATTAGCCACTCTGGACTCTCAGGTGGTCACCACTCTCTTTCTTGTCCCTTTTTCCCCTGGAAAGGTGGACCTCCACTTCCTGACTGTGCTCACAGCCATTGCCACTCAGGGTGCCATCTCTAGAGAAACCCAGAAGGGCTACTATGTCCGTACCTACAAGCTGGAGGTCAGCACCAATGGGGAGGACTGGATGATGTACCGACACGGGAAAAACCACAAGGTAATGTCCTTTTTGTCTCTTCTGCCTGCACCTTGGTGAGTCTTGCAGCCAACAAGAGGGAGAGAACTGAGAGATTTTGCAGGCCTGGTGGGTTTAATCCGTGAGGGACCCTTTTTCTGATGTCAGCTAAAAGGCTGATGATGCTCTGAGCAGAAATAGCCTTTTCTCCTCTGTACAGCAATGAGGAAACACTATTCCTTGAAAAACCTGGCTGCTGCTGCATCTTTCGTGGTGGTGAGAGTATGTTCTTTGACTGCAAATGAAGGAGAAAATCATACACACAGCCTGTGTTTTGCCATATAAGATTCATTGAGCTTTTATGGTCACAGACCCGTCTGCATGCTGGGTTAACAATCACAAAACCACGTGAAACTGTAGTTCAGGAGTTACTGAGGCCTAGAAATGAAAGGGCACAAATCCTAAGAGGCAATTGCACCGTCCCAGAGAACAAAATGAGCAATAAATTATGAGAAACAATTCTTGCTGCCAGAGCTGTGGGATCTGCTCTAAGCAGGCCTGGTCAGCAAGGGTGCATTGAGCCCTGCGAGCTGTGCATGCCCTTCCGTGTTTCAGGGACACCCTCAGAAGTAGGAGAAAGAAGGAGGGAGGGTAAATATGGGTGTTCATCCATTTCACACCATAAGGGTGCTGGTGTGTGGCCAGGAGAGAGAAACTTGGAGTGGTCTGCGTGGGAAGTTTGGTGTTTGGGGAGGAGGGTTAAGGTAGCCATGGTGCCGGGCTGTTTTTCCTCTGTCAATTGCTTTGGTCATGTGATTGTCCCCTGGTTAAGGGTGCCTCAGGAAAGCGCTTCCCTTCTCTTCAGCAGCGCTGCTGCTGAGTTCAGGTCCTTCCTGCTGATGTGCCATAGTGTGTCTGTGTGAACTCTGTGGCTGAGGTCCCACACACCTTCCCCCGCATCCCAGTAATTTTCGATTGCTCAGCACTTCTATTAAATTAGCTGTCCCTTCCCTTTGCTGGCACAGGCGCTGCTGGCATGAAATGCAGTAGCCTGCCTTGTCCAGGATTCATCCAGACATTTCCTTCCCTTCCGGGCTGTGTGATTTTCCCTTCCCCACAAGTGTGTCTTAGGTTCAAATTCCCTCTGCTTCCCAGAATGAGTCCTCTCTGTGCAGAGCTCCCTATCAGGGTCTCATACCTGCAATATTTGGAGTATTTGAGCTCCTCATGTGCCAGTGAGAGAGTGTTAGTCCTATTTTAGAAGTAGGGAAATGGAGCACAGGGCAGCCCAGCACCACATAGGGGAGTCCTCAGCTGGCTCCCCCAGATCGTGGGTGGACTGGCTCCAGGACAGTAGCTCATGGCAGAGCTCATGTATAGTCCTAACACAGTGCCCACGCAGTGGTGTGGAGCCTCTGTGCTCTCCCAGGACCCACTGGTCACAGCAGACCTTTCTGTGAACCCAGGCCATCTCTCCTCACCCCAGGTGAGTTTGGGGTCTCATTGAGACCTTTTCTGTAAGCTGAGTCAGGCAGGGGTACTCATCATGCTGGGCAGAGAGATGAGCTATATACACAGCTCAGTGTTTCAAATAACCACTGGCAATAAATTTACCTTTTCAAGTCTTAACTGGAGCAGGAATATAGCCTGGAGGGTGGTTTCAGTTGCAGAGGAGAATAAATATCCCACCCTTGTAGCCTGGGCGTTGGACACTGTATCCTCAGACAGGGTGGAGAAGGACAGCATGACTGGTTTCAGTGCTGCTAAGCCAGTTTACATTGCTCTAAGCAAGACCCTAAAGCCTGGCTGGTGTCAATCCAAAACAATCCTACAACCACTTGAATTGCCACCATTTTGGGACTTGGTCCTTGATTTCTGTCAGCTTTTTTCTACTCTGTTTTCCCTTTTCACTAAAACAGTGGAAAAATCAAACCTCTTCTTTTTTAATCCTCTATTCCAGCCTCTATTCGTTCCCACATTCTGGCCTTAATTTAGCAGACACCTCCCAAGGCTGGAGGATAAGTAATTGCTTTTTGGTGGCTTGCCTACCCCTTGCATCCGGGTGACTGCTTTCCTGCCCCGCCAAACAACTGGCTGCCAGCTGCTGAGCTGCCGCGGGGCCAGGGCAAGGCCACTTGCTCACAGACCTAGTGCCGGGGGGCCCTGGTCCCACGTTCCGTGCCCGCATTAATCCCGCTGTTCCTGTGCTGAGCAAGCTCCCAGATGTCTGTGCTCAAGGTGCAGCTCCCTCCCTGCATCAGTGCGGAGCTCCGCACAGCCCGGGCTGCAGCGCTGGAGCAAACCATGCCAAAGAGATTCGTCAGGTCTGCCGCAGCTTGATTTGGTGCCATGAGGAGCAGGGAGGGAGGAGAAGGTGTGGACAGACAGGGACTCTCTATATACATGCAGATAGATACATACATATATAGACACCTACATATATGCACATAAGTATATCTGCACATACACATATATATGCACATGCACACATAGGCATATGGGGTGTACTGAACATTGCTCTGAATTTCTGCCAGCTCTGTGGGCCAAAAGCAATGCTCTGCCATGTATAGGTGGGTCAGCTAAAATTCACATCTTCATCCGGGAGCAAGAGAAAACCAGCAAATGCGGGAGGGGTGGGGAGGGGATGATGCTCCCTGAAGAGGATGGGAAGCTCTCACTGCCTCTCTTTTGCCCCCCGCTTCCCCTCCCTCCAGTGTTTCAGATGACAGTGGGGCCTGGGTGTTTCCCTGCCAAATGTGATGGCTCACCTTTGAGTCCCCAGCTTCTGGCACTCAGCAGCAAGGGAAACGGGAAAGGCAGGATGGAGCAGTGGAAAATGTGATTAATATGTGCTCGCAGCAGACAGGGCTGGCTGGGCTGTTTCCGTGCTGAGCACTGCTATGTTTCTGGGATGGGGAGGCAGTGGGAAGGCAGCTGGCAGAAGTGGAGGTCCACACTCACTCACTCCCCACCCCATCCCTGCCAGGCTTTCCCCCTTCCTGGCAGTCCACTCCCCACAAAGCCTGGCCCAGACATCCCTCTGTCCAGGGAGCGGTGCTCTGTCTTTCCCTCAGGCATGGGACCAGGGGGGGAGCTAACTCAGCAACCTGGTGAGAGGTGCTGCACTCTCTTCCTGTGTATCCCTGAGAGGGGAGACAGGGAGGAGAGTGGCCACCACCATGTGCCATTCCATACTTGCCCATTACTACTCACCAGGGTGCCCCCTTTTTTGGGACAAACCAAGCCTGCTGCAGAAAAGCTGGTCCAGCTCTTGCCCTCCCTGTTGTCCACCTCCTGTGACCT
Source organism: Tichodroma muraria (assembly GCA_013390105.1). Lineage (NCBI taxonomy): Eukaryota > Metazoa > Chordata > Aves > Passeriformes > Sittidae > Tichodroma > Tichodroma muraria. The sequence continues at coordinate 94,701 of WAAG01041237.1, forward strand.
GGGACCAGCTGATGGCCTCTGAGGTTATCTTCCAGGCAGCGGCCCTGGTGTTCGTGCCTGCTGAGATCTTAGGTAATGGTTTGCAAATGTCTTTAGAAAACAACAACTCTTCTTGAACTCAAGGAAGGAAAAGAGCACCTGGCAGGATTTGGCCTTTTGTTTTTGGCCATTTTCTTCACCTGGTAGGATTTGACCTTTTATTTTTGTCCATTTTCTTTGGACAGAGTCAACTATGAAGATTTTATCAGAAAACCAAGTTCTCATCCATTCTGATCCACTTCCTTCTTTGTAGCATCTCGGGTTCCAGCTCCCATGTGGTCTGAGCCGCTCCATCTTAGTAACTGCGGAGATGAGCTCCCGAGAATCATCTAGCGTCACAAGGGACTGGGGATGGAACGGATTTCAGGATTTGGAGTGGGTTGGGACCATGATGAATGCTGCTCTCACTTCCTCCATTGCTCTGTGTGTAAAATGCAATTGAAACATTTGTTTTCAGAATCTGTAGAAGTCAATGGATGAGAAATGGCAGCAAGATCCAGCTGATGTGCATTTTTCATTTCTTACTCATTTTGATGGTTTTGTGCTTGTTATTAGCTAACTTCCCTGGGTGGCATTTCAGGTGGTAGCTGCACAAAGATTGAATTGCTGCGACGAGCAGTATCTCAGCTGTATGTTGGAGCTGGGAACGTCAGAGGTTTTTGGTGCTGGCAGTGAATATTGAGGATGACTCTTTGGAGACCCTTGCGCCTTCCCTTAGGAGTGTTCCTCTGTCTTTTCAGTTCTTAATCAGGTCTCCTGTATTTATTCCCTTGAGGAAGGAGAGAAAAACTTTCAGTCCTGTGGCTTTTTTATCTGGAAAACTCAGGAAAAGCTGGCACAATGAGCCAGAGGGCCACAAGCGTTTCTGTGTGGAGGCATCATGGTGCAGAGGATTTGCCCAGAAACATCCAGGTCCCAGCCTGTTTCTGCTGCTTTTGCAGGCAGGACAAAGACATCAGGCTTTGCCAAAGGCAGCCTTGCGCATTCACCCTTGGTGCAGTACCTGGGGAGAATTACAGCCCTGGCTTTCCTAGCAAGGCTGCAGCTTTGTATTTCTGGGCCTGATATCTCCTTTACAGGCTAACATATTACCACTCTTCATGTCCCTGATGACTCCCAAATCTGAGTGGAGCCTCTCAAAGACACGGAGCTGGCAAGCCCAGCCCAGCACACTGTGCCTTGCCCAGACACTGTGCTTTGTTAAGTGTTGCCAAGTATCATTTTTCTTTTAACTCCTTGTTCCTGGATTTAATAAATCCAGAACTATCCACCCTCCACTTGAGCCAGAATCCTCCCACCATCAAACATGCCCCATTTTATGCCTTCCCTATCTGACAAGGAAAATAATCTCCCCTACTTTTCTCCTTCATGCTTCTCTGTCTAAATCCTGAAACCCTAATCCTGTTAGCATGCTCTGTTCCAGGGCTCTGTCTCCACAGGAGTAACATAATCCTGCAGTAAATCTAGTGGGTCCAAAGAGACACATACGTACAGACGAAGGCAGAGCTGCCGCCATCCTTGGCCTTCTCCTCTTCCTCCCTCAGCCACTTTCTTCAGCACCCCAAGAAACTGCATAGTGGCCAAACAGCATAATAAACAGAGCAGGAGAGAGAGAGGTTATCTCCTACCCCCTCCCTGACTCACTGCCTCTTCAACTTCATGGCATTTTTTGTCTCCCAGTCCTTCACCCCCTTCACTCCAAATTGCCAGTGGCACAATTCCCATATCCACTGGAACTAATGTAGCTTCAGCAATGCCCCCCATCACCCTGTGATGGTTCCAACATGTCAAAAATGCAACCTGTAAATGCTGGTGTGGAGCTTGCATGCGTATGCACATGGAAAACTTTCGCAGTCCTCATCTAGCCTAGACATCATATCCCCTGCTTTTACAGCCTCTCCCTTACCACTTGCTTTCTGCAGCAAATTAATTAAGCAGGTCAGCCCTCATTGATTATCAGTTTAATTTCACATGCAGACCTGCTGTCTGGACTAAAAGGGAAGTAAACATACAGTGTACGGGGAGAAGATGGGCAGCTTTTTTGATGCAGCAGTGAAAACGAGGTCCCTTGACTGTTTCTTGGAAGGTGCTTTTAATTTGTTAGTGGTTTTCCCATTCGTCTTCTGGCTCCATCACCCTTCAGTGTGTGCTCATGTGCATACGTATGTGTGCTCTCCGCTGAGTGTATATCTATTTATCTATCTATCTCCCTAGATCACAGCCAGGTATTTTTTCTTCTGCTGGTGTAAATTACTGTGACTTCTTATACTTCGATGGTGATATGTTGATTTACACCATTCGAAGACTTGGCTCAAAATATGTGCTGAGTGGGATGGGAAGCAGATAGGACGGGAGGAATAGCAATGTTCTATTTTGGTAGAGAGGGAAGAAATCTTTGCTTTCTTGGCACTCCCAATTTCACACATTTTCTTGCTAGCTCTTCCTATGCTGCGAGTGCTAATTTGAGGCAGGATGTAGAGCCTGTTGAAGTCAACAGGCCTCTCTCCACAGTGAGCTGGGGCTCTGGGGTCAGCATTTTCAGTACAGGGAAACCAGACGGTCAGGGTCAGATCCTGGTCAACATCATGACCTGGAGCTCACAATGCATTTCCACTTGGGAAGGAGGCTGAAAGAGCGGGCATGTGGGAATGCCTCAGGTCTCTGACAGCACCAAGCACATGCCCTCTGAAAGTGGCCCCTTTCTGTTATGCTGAACAGGGTGCGAAGCGATGACTTGCCGTGATCAGTTGGGGCTGCTCAGAAGCGAGGTTCAATGGAACAGATCCTACCAGTGCAGCTGATAGCAGAGCTGGAAGTCAGGTGCCGATTCTGTCTTCACAAGACAGAATCACAACCTGTCAGTCTGGAGTGTCATGGCCCAGGTTCAGAGTTCATTGTTTGTTGAATGTGATCTAGCCTGAGTAAGTTGCTGATTTCTTAATCTAAGGCAGAATTGAAATTGCTCTTCTTGGAAGCAGGTAGTTGGGACCAAGGTCATCTAAGAGATGTCTTCAGCAATGCCTATAGTAGTCATAAAGTTTTTGGGCTCAGTCCTGCTTCTGCTTTCTGTCAAGCTTGACTGTGCAGAAGTCAGCAACAAATTATGCTGGTGTAAATTTGGATTCTGGCCCTTGATGCTTGTATGTGCAAAGTGAGCTAAAAAAGAACAAAACTTGAAATATGTTAAATCAAAAAGAGCAGCAAACCTCATCAGTGACTGTTAAACATGCTGGTCCATATGCAACCTTTGCCTCATGGAGTCTTCACACTGCTGATGGTAGGAAGCAAATAGAGGCTGCTAGGAAAATACTCCACTGGACTTGCTGCCCTTGGACATGTGCTGGGGCCACCATTAGGAGCCATCCTCTGGGACAGAGGGACCTTTAGTCTGACCTGACATGCTGCTCCTTGTGCTAAAATAGTTGCGCTGGCTCAGATAAACATTTCCTGTCCTCCGGTGTTAGGTTCAGAGGTAAGGTGTTGTGTGTCAGCTTCTGTATTGGCATAAAGCTGAAGGCTGTGCTGTGGTGTGGTAATATATCCTTTTAAATTGTTTTTGTGTGTATCTGTGCCCACGGGTATACAAGACACACACACGTGCACACGCACACACGCACATATTCCTGGAGAGTGTTTCACAGTAACCACTCTTCTTATAGCCCTCCTGCTGGAAAAAAAGGGTATTTGGTGTCTGCTGAGCAAGGAAAAGGATGGGAAGTGAGGTCAGACAGGATAAAATAGGATATTAAAAACACATAAACCATGCTGTGTTGCTAAACGGTAGCAGCATGATATATATTCTCTAGATTAGCATTTCTGCTCAAGTTCACATCAACCCCTCATCCCAATTACCAGCCAGATTTGCAACCCATTCCCTCTGTGGGATGGCTGCTCCCTGCCCTGAAAGAGCGGATGGCGATGTGCAGGGACAGTCCAGAGCTAGCTGGGGTGCTGTGAACAGCCCTGTAAACACCCTCTGCATGCCCTGCCATGCTGGCTCCTGGGAGAAGTGCCATCTGCAAGCCCAGAGCCACAGGAGGCTTACAAAATGCTTCCTAGCTGCCATTCAAGGCAAGGGGCCAGGATACCACCTCACCCCTTCTTCTGTCCTCAGTTGTTTGACTCTTGCCTCCCACAAAAGACTGGTGCCAGAGATTGCACTCTCCTACTTTCCTGAGATAAACTTACTGGGAACTCTTGTGCTTAGTACACATACACATGGTGGGAGCATATAGAAGAACCCAGCCAGCATCTCAGTGTGGATGTGGTTCCTCCCTGAGATGGGAGGATAGTCTAGCCCTGTTCTGAAGTGCTTGGAGTGAAAGCAGGCAATGCCCGCAGCCTTGGTCAGTGACCTCTAGTGCTTTATGCTGGCACAGAGAAAGGGTTGAAAATTACCCTTCCCTTGGGTATTTCCTCTTTCCCTCCCTTTTCTTTCCCACTATGGCTTTACAGCCAAAATAGAAACACATGTATCAAGTCCTTGTCCGGCCTTTTAAAAAAATGGGCAGAAGAGGTGTATCTAACATCCATCTGGTAGTTATTGATTGTGTCCATCTGGTAAGGCAGCAGCCTTTTCATACCATGTGGGATCATAAACTCCCGAAAGGCTGTCTCCATGTGGCAGGTTGCATGTGCACGGGAGAGGCAAAGGGGAGAGGCAAAGGCGAGGGGCTGGCTGAGGCAGCATCTTGTCACGTCAGGCAGAGGTGCATCCTTCCTGCTCACATCATTGCTTGCACATGATGTTTCCTGGTGGAGCTCAGGGTAAGGATGTGCTGGGATGTCAGCCTGTTCGGGGGCATCTGGTCGTTTGTGCTGGAGCAGATCTGGGGGCAAGCTTGAAGCAGCTGAGGCTTGATAGTCTGAGGTGCCTCAAAGTGCTGTCAGAGGCAGTCAGGCAGAAAGCTCCTGGCCCTCCTGCCTTGTAGGTGAGTCCATCCACCATGCTGTCCTGACAGCGGCTCACATCTCCCGGCTGGCTTCTGGTGCTTGCCCTGGACAGAGGCTGGCCCTGACCAGAAAGCCTTTCCTTGGTTTTCCCTGCTGACATATCTGGTGAGGATGTAACAGTGTGTGCAAATGTACATTTGTGCCTCCCTTCCCTTGCAGACGTTTCAGGCCAATGAGGATGCCACAGAGGTGGTTCTCAACAAGATCCACAGCCCGGTGCTCACACGCTTCGTGCGCATCCGTCCCCAGACCTGGCACAACGGCATCGCCCTGAGGCTGGAGCTGTATGGCTGCCGCATCACTGGTGAGTGAGTGTCCCCTCCTGCCCTTGGCTTCAGTGCTCCTCTCTGTCCCTCCAACAGCCTGTCCTGGGGTGCTGTCCCTTGCCACTGTCATGGCTGTTTGCGGTGGGAATGGTGACACAGTGACTAGCATGGAGACATCCATTGCAAGGGATGCGCTTGGAGGGACAGGATTCCAGGTCCTGGAGGGAGGGGGAAGTACCCAGTGCTGGTGTTGGTTTAGTGTCCAGTGCTTAATGCTGTGAGGAGAACCACAAGCACTTCCCTTCAATTATCCTGACTGTTCATGGCCTCTCCTTCCCTGCAGATTCACCCTGCTCCAACTTGCTGGGAATGCTTTCTGGCCTCATTCCTGACTCACAGATCTCTGCCTCTTCCATCAGAGGCTATGACTGGTCTCCCAGCATGGCCCGCCTGGTGAGCAGCCGCTCGGGCTGGTTTCCCCGTGTGCCCCAAGCCCAGCCTGGGGAGGAGTGGCTGCAGGTGGACCTTGGCGTCCCAAAGAACATCAAAGGCATCATTATTCAGGGGGCTCGTGGAGGGGACAGTGTGACCACCACTGAGTCCCGTTCCTTTGTGAAGAAGTTTAAGGTGGCCTACAGCATGAATGGAAAGGACTGGGACTTCATCCAGGACCCCAAAACAATGCAAGCCAAGGTAGGCACTGCCTGGAGCAGCTGCAAAAAGAGAATATGTTTCTGACTAGCTTCAGTCTGCCCGATGGAGTCTTGGGAAATTGGCTGTCCACTCCCACAGAGCTTGGAGTTGTCACCATGAAATCTCAGGTTGTGTCCCTTGGTGCTGCTCCAAATCTATACTAGTGGCTATAAGTTCCACCTTGCCTCAGGAATGGCAATTTCTCTTAATTTTCTATTGTGGACCAGGCATGAGGATGTGGACATCACCTGCTGTTTTTCCCAGCTCCTACAGGTCAGAGGCCAAAAGATGGTGTGTTTTATTATGTTTTGTGTAAAACAATTATATTTTACACAAACTAATTACGTTTTTTAAAGGGGAAAGGTGTGGCTGTTGTGGTGTGCATCTCTGAAAGAGGAAGATGAATCACAACTATTCTTTAGGAAATTTTCTGTATCTGATGTCCCTTTGCCACACTGGTATGACCCTGAAATTCCCCATATTTTTTCTTTATCATTTGAGTTCCCCATAACCTTTCTGCTTAGTAGTATGGGAGTGGTGGGGGCTTGAGGAATAAATAAATTCTCTGCTACTGCCTGTTCTTTTTTTATGCATACTCTTCTACTTAAAATTTGGGTAAGGTTTAATTTTTCTTGATCCTTCAAATGAGGACTGATGCTACCTATAGCCCTCTGTTTATTCCCCTCAGAGTTTAGTTCATGCATGTAAGCTGAAAAATAGCAGTACTTGGACTGTGAGGAAAACCAAGCATTTACACCACCCTAGAACATGCAGTAGCTTCTTTATTTACCAAAGGACAAATCTGATCTCATTTTTATGTGAAGTTCGTGGATATTCCCCAGGCTTCCCCTGCGTGGCTTGGATCAGAATCTAACCCCTGGATTCTGAGCAGAGACCAGGAGAGGCTGTGCAAGTTTCTTAGAAATAGCCTGGCTGGTCCTCTTGAAACCAAGAAGGAACAGCCCAGTTTCTGCTCAGCTCGGCTCAATGGCCTGGAGTTGGGCAGATAAACTACTTCAAACTGTGGCTACATTCTACCAGACCCAAAATACCAAGTCTGGTTGACAGCATGCGAAATGCACACCTCTCTTGCCTTTTCTCTCTCTCTTTCTCCCTGTAGCTTTTTGAAGGCAACATCCACTATGACATCCCTGAAGTCCGGAGGTTTGACCCTGTTCCTGCCCAGTACATCCGAGTACACCCAGAGAGGTGGTCCCCCGCGGGAATAGGAATGCGCCTGGAGGTGCTGGGCTGTGACTGGACAGGTAGGAGCCCCTATGCCTCTGCCCACTGGCTGCTCTGGGCCCAGACACTAAACCAGTAAGGTGCAAACTTAAGGTTATTTCCTGCTGTCCTACCTCGGCCATGCTGTGGCAGGGAGACCGCAGCCACAAAGGCAGCACCTGCACGGTGGCTTGGCCCCACCTTTTTATTTCCACCTTGAAAAGAACTGGCCTTGATGCAGGATGTAGCAGCAGTGTTTGGACTCCAAGTTTTCACACTGAGCCCCATGCAGAATTTATCCTCAACTCCCTTCTCACTCTTTTCAGATCTTTTACCTGGACATTGTGCAGTCTTTCACAGTCTCTTATGTTAGAGGACATTTGGGCTTTTTATCCAAATAGTAAGACAAAAAGTAGGAGGAGAAGCAGAGGTGCAGTGACCAATACTTCATATCTGAGCTGTCACTACAAGGCTTTGCTGTAAAAACAACAGTCCCTCTCTCACTGAACCCAACGTGGAAACCATTTTGCAGACAAGGTTGGAGAGTTAACTCTGACATCTCTACAAACATCCCTAAGACCCAGGAAATTTGTTCGTTTTCGCCCACCTGTTTTTCACACATGGTATGCCTTTCAGCCATCATTGTTTTTAATACAGAGATGAAAACTGACTTCACACACTCACTGGGATAAGTAGAGGTTGTGCTTCTGATCCTCTGAGGTTCAGTGGTGATTGATTTCTACATAGTTTCATCCCCAAAAGCAAAATGTGCACCCAAAGGGTCATTTGGTCCGATGCTAACTTTGCAGTGCCAGCGGCTAGTTGTCCTCTTTTTCAATCTTTTATTTTTTAATAATCTGCTTACATATGAATCTGGAGTCCAGATGTCAGTGAAGAGGTATGATTTCCATTTCATAAACACAACTGTAGAAGGCATTTTCTTGTAAGAATTCCCATTCTAGGAAGCTCAAAAGACACAGAGCTTTTTTTACCCTCTTGTGCAGTCTTTACCAGCATTTCCTCCTGTGATGTGCTGCAAGATGCATTGCAAACACTTAACAGCAAATCACACAACACATGTACACACTATTAATAATGATCATTTTTCACTTTTGAAGTCAATGGTAAATATCCCCCTGGACTGGCAATCCATTGTAAATTACCTAAACTTTAAATCAGATTAGATCTTAATTTAAATTTTATGACGTCTTAGGATGTTGTAGGAGAAGCAGGTGCAAGAAGCAGGAGCTGAGGGCTTTGTGCAGAAGTGGTCAGGCAGCTCCCACATTGCTGCTTCCTGCAGCTCCCAGTAGTCTCCAGCTGCCAGATCTCTGCAGACCGCTGCTGGATGGTGCATCACAGCACGGCATCACTGCCATAAAGGGAGGCAGTCACACAGGACCTCCAGCCATGTGCATGCCAGCCCTTCCACTGCACTCCTCCAGCTTAGAGAATAAGAGGGGTTTGTTATCTTTAATCTTTATTCTTGTGCTATTTTTTGCCCAGATTTTCTTTTACATGTGTGTCTGTGCTCATTTTCAATATCAGTAGCAACAGCACATGTTTTCTGCAGGCAAGTTGCTTTATGGTCACTTCCCAGTCTGGGTAATGATTTGCACATTGTAATGTTTAAAACTCAACTGCCAGGTCATAAATATCCGTAGCTTTATTAATCTACAGGCATTCAGCTTTGTAATCAGAGCAGGGCTTGTAATCTTGTGGATTCACCATGTTATAAAAGGTATTTATATCCCTGATGCAACCTGGGGAGCAGAGATAGCCCATGGCATTATCTTCATGCATAATCCAGGCTGGCTACACGCAGCAGGCCTTGACAATGCCAAGACAGAGCCCTCCTTTGCTGGGAGGACCCAGGCGTGTTACAAAAGTGGCTGCGAAACCCTGGGCAATTGCACTTGTTTGGGAACAAGATTAAGAAATGGATTAAAACAAGATAATTAAAAATATTTTCAAGTGAGGGTCTAAGCCCATGTGCACCCTGTCCAGGTGTTTCTATTTCTTAGCAGCAGAAAGCATCTTAATTAATGAGTTAAACAGGTAACAGCCACAACTGGGCTCACAAACTAGCTGGCTACTAACTCAATAATTGGGAAGCAGGCAGTCAGCAATTGGCTTCTTTCAAAGACCTGCCAAAATTTTCCCTCTGAAGAGTGGAGAATGATGAATGTTCACTTGCAGCTGGGTTTCTCTCCTTTGAAGTTCCAAACATCTGGTTTCAATTGCTCAGTGACTTTGCATTTTGATTAGCAGTTACCACCAGTCGAACAGACACTTGCAGGGCCAGGGAGGAGTGAGAAAGCAAGCAAGCAAGCAAGACCTCTCTTTTTCACTTTCCATTCACACATGACGCTGTCCTGCCTGTTATTTTCATTATCTCTCGTAACCATCGTGTTGCGGCTCTGCCATGGTAACTGATTTTTCGAGATATATTTCTGCGGCTTGTCCAGGGCGATGTAACACTGTTGATTTACATCCGCTCAGCATCTGTGTCCCATATGGGACTTGGCTTTCAAGGTCCTTCCACATTGTCACATTTCAGCTATAAATCTTGATATACAGGAACAACAACCTAAAAAAATGTACCAGCTCTAAATAAGTTCCAGCTTTTGATATGTTGCTTTCACCTGCTGCTTTTTTTTTTTTTCTTTTCTTTTTTTATGACATTTTTCTGTGCCTGGCTGCTTGCAATTTGCTTCTTGGTTGCATTTGGAGTTTTATGGGGTTGTAACAAATTTGAACTTACAAATTAAAAGACTTTGAGGTTATTTGGTATTTTATCCTGAACAAAAGACAGCCACTGGGAAAAAATAAAAGTAAAAAAACCCAGAGAGTTTATGTAGAACATGTTTAATAACAGGAAAATAAAAGGGCATAAAGGAGACTATGGAAAATATTCGATGTATTTAGCCATTTCCTCCTGTTTCTGGCTTTATTAAATGATATCCTGAAGGGTGCCAACAAAGAAACACAATCACACATAACTGTGCAAAGCTGCTTCTTTCTAAAAGTGGAAAGAATCAAGTCTGCTGTACTCCACTTAATGCACCCGTAAAAGGAGAGTTTGCTGGGACCTAATGTCATTTACTGTTGATCTTAATATCCTTCCCTTTCTTGCTTAAATTTCCCCTGACACCTGCTTGAAGGTTGTTACACATGGGCCACGTTAGAGAAAGGGAAATTGGACAGAGACCCTTTGAAAGCGTAGTCAGGAGCCTGGAGTGTGAAACCAGATGCTTTCTGCAGTGAGCCAGAGCTCACCAGGGGATCCTCTGGGTCCGTTTGTGGTTACATAATTTGTGGGTTTGAGTGACTTGTTTTATAAACTGGCACAATTGGTGGGAATGTTGTGTGTGTTTTTTCAGTGTGTCATATGCCTTTATGAAAGAAAAAGATGTTCTGCCTGTGATCTCACTTATCCAGTAATGACAGCTAAGTGGATTGCCAACACCCGTGTAGATTGTAGATTAAAAAATTAAGAGAAAAGTAGCGTGTATGTCTAGAGAAGAGGCTTGTTCAGTGGGAACTCCAAATCCATAGAACTCCCATATGGAAAGACAGTTCACTTGAAGTTCAAACCGTGCTGACATTCACAGCACGTGGAAATCTCACGGTATACTTGTTCTATCTCTTCCTGCCATTATAAGAACATGAGAAAAAGATTTTTTGCCTTGTTTCTACTACCTGGGCTTCTTGTACTGTCTGTTGCAAACAATTTCTCTACTCCATTTTTTTCAGATGTCAGGCCCACTGCAGAGACACTGGTGCCCACTTTGAAGAGTGAAGAGACCACCACTCCCTACCCAACTGATGCAGAAGCAACTGACTGTGGTGATAGCTGTGGAGAAGAAGAGGGTATGTATCAGAGCAGCACATCTTTATCTCAATAACTGATGGCTTAAGAGCTAGGAAAATACTCTTATCTTCCCATTAGTGCCAATACATGGGGCTGATTCCTGGAAAGCTTAGAGTAATATTATTAGTGATAGGCCAGGATTAAAAAAAATCCACCAAAACCAACCCATAAATAAATCTGCCAAAATCTGATAAGTTCTGTCAAGGAAGGATGGAGGAGCAAGAGATAGCAACTAATTTGGTCCCTAGGATACAAGACATGAAGAGATGGTCTCCCAGCTTCCTTACATGACCTGAAGAAACTCATTTAGTGCTCTCTTTAGAACCATTTCCATTCCAGATCACCTCCTGGCTGGATGTCATAAACTCAGAAGGTGATTCAGACTGCCTGGTGTGTATGGCTCCTTTACTTGTGGAAGTAAATCACAACACATATTGAAGACTGATGTCCTGGACACTTATCTGCTTAAGGATCATCTTCCCTAATTCAGCAGCTTAAAATTTAGGAGGACAGTCTGGGCTCCTTGTGTGGGTGTTAGAGAGAGTGGAACATAACTCCATGCAGGATTTCATCCACCCAGTCTTAGACGGCTGCCAGATGTACATGAAATGGTTTGGTATCTGTAGCACTTGACTACTTCTTCTGACAATGGAAGAAGCTGAGTGTTAATTTAGACTCCATGCTGTGCTTGTAAAAAGCCAGTGCTGGGGGAGGGCTAATCTTCCCTGCCTCAAATCCGTATCTGTAAAAGCAGACATCATATTCTTCTGCTTCTTGCAAGGGGGATGTGAGCATCTAAAGCTTGTGAAATGTCCAGATGAAGAGGAGAGGGCTTGACAGAGCTGTGCAAGGTTAGTTGTACAGTGCAGTGTTCAGGAAATGCATTCCCCTGAGTGCAACAGCAGAGCCCGGGCCTCAGCACTGAAGCATTTACACAAGGACTTCAACAAGAATCTTACAAGGAAAAACTATCCTCTGAGATAGCTCCTAAGAATTCTGTCACTTCAGCTTTCAGTCCCAGATAAAAAAAATATTAATGGGTTTTAAAATAAATAAATTTATAAAAGAGCATTAATTGGCTTTTTCACACCTCCCATGGGGATTCTGTACTTTAGTTCTAGAAATGTAAGTTACAGAAGTAGCCCAAAGGGCCTGATTCTCACTGCTTTGCCTTAGTAATAAGCCCGTGTAACCCTGCAACCACTGAGGCACTTGGGAAAGTGCTGAGAGGAAATTTAGGCCAGTAACAGCCTCTGCAAGAATACAATTCCTGAGCACAATCCAGGGCAAGAGAGCAAGCAGAGTATGCCGTGGAGCGTGGAACCAGCCTCCCTGTCAGCTTCCCTCAGATGTAGCAGCAATTTTCATTCTCATACTCTATAAAACAATGACTGTGTTTCTCTGACAATCAGATTTATGACAGCCAAACAGAACCAATGCTGCTCTCCAGGGTACAAGATTAGATTGGAATAAAAGGATCCATGATCTGCATTGTTTTATTTTGGAGTGGGAGCATGTAAAAAAAGCCCACTGCCCCTTGCAGTGAAGTTCTCCTAATGCCTATCACTTGAGTCACTCACCTCCTTCTGGCTATCGCTCACTCCGTGGGCACTGTGATTTAAAACTTCCTCTTTGCTCAGGAAAATCCTGGCCTATAATTAGGTTCAGACATGCATGTCCGCTGAGTGCTTGGTACGGATTCAGCCCATTTCTGCAGCCTCCCTGCCACATGACTGATTCCCTCAGCCGAAGGAGCCAGCAGCTGCCTCCCTGCCACATGCAGCCCCTGGCATGTGCCTGCCTGCCCACAGCCCTGTCTCTGCAGGAAAGCTCTCCAGAGCTTTCAAAGCTGTTGTCACAGGGGAATTAACTCTGCTCCTGTTTCAAGATGGAAAGTTAAAGGACTCGCCCAATGACCATGTGATGAATCCATAGCAGAGCTAGAAATAGAGGCTGGCTCCTTTCACTTAGAATCCAAAAGCTTGAGCTCATGGTGGCCCCATGTTTTCCCTGGTAACATTTCCATGAGAAGGTAGGAAGCAGTGAGTGACAGCTCTCCAGCATGACAGACAGCTCCCGTCTGGTGCAAGTGGCTAGGTCTGTCACACAGGAGCTGGGTTTCTGGAGCACTTGAGATTCTCCTTTTGGAACCAGACAGGAACTGCTGGGCATGGGGCACTCAGGAAGGACTTTTCCATGACATTTAAAAAGGCATTTAATATTGACTGCTCTAGGGAAGGAAGAGAAGGTGCTGATTAGAGTCTGGAAGCATTTGGTTCTTGCTTTTATATTTGCTTAGTTTGGTGGATTAGCCACAGGACATGGTGTAAACATTTTGATGATGCTGATCCTTGGAGAACTTAAGGCTGATCCTTGGAGCTGAGGAAATCTGAGATAGGTAAAGGCATCAGTATGAATGAGATTTCATGCTTTCTTCAGTTTTGATGGCTTGGCAGCTATTTTAGTTTTAGGTTGTTTTTTAATAGCAACCCTTCATGGGTAGGTCATTTATTAATCCGACTTTATTTTGCTTCTATTTCTTTTTATAAGATTTCCAACTCCCTGCAAACTTCAACTGCAACTTTGATCTTCCTGAAGACCTTTGTGGTTGGTCGCACGATTTGGCAACTGGTTATACGTGGTCTTTTCAGCCTACAGGCACCTGGATTGGCAACTCAGAACCAAGCCCTGACACTGTGCCCGGTAAGATGATTAATATCAAAGCAGGGAAGAGAGAGCTGATGGGGCTTTCTCCATGTGAACAGTATGATTACTGCACAGCTATCATGAGTTTAAAGGGCTGTGCAGAGCTGAACTTCTTTTATGGAAATTTTCAGATGCTTTACTGTATTGTTGATGACTTATTTATAGGACTGTGGCCTCTGACACTGAATTATACTAACTGTTCTCTTGAGATAGCCTTGAATCAGACACTGGGCTTTGAATCCCGTGGGACTGTGAAGGCTAGCCCAGGCTTTGTTCCACATCCTGATCCAAATGTCCTCTGTAGGATCCAGCTTTTTCCCCAGAATGCATTTCTTCCTCTCCCATATGTTACTCAGCTTGCCTATAGTCTTCAGCTACTCTGCACTCTGGGCTTGCAGAGGCTGGATTTCAGTCTCCTCCAAGTGAAGGATGAGCTAAGCCCTAAGAATGTTGGAAATGCCAGCTTCTTGCTGTTTGACTTTTGCTCTTTTTCTCTTCGTGCTTTGGAAGCAGAAGATTTGCATGACTGTGACAGAGCCTAGTTTATGGAGGACCTCACTGAGATGTGCTGGCATAGGTTGCAAGGGAGCCTGCCTCTGGCAATGTGGTTGATAGCTCAAGTTCTTCAGCTTCACGTCTTGGAACTCAGACAGGACTAGTGTGCTTTCCTTATCCCTCATTGACTTGGTGGCATGGCTGGCATGAAGAACATTTTCCAATTTCCTTACAACAGTAGGCTGTGTCACCATAGCACCACTTCACTCTCAGTCATTGCTTGTGAAAGTCAAGGCTCCTGCAGGCGAGCTGGCTGATCTTACCTGGGCTCTGCCCTGATGCCTGGTGGTTCCAGTGTCTGCGTGTCCCGCGCCCAGGGAGCCATGCAGGATGTGGGCCCCTCCTCGCCCTCCCCTGGGTAAGGTTGAGTCTCGGAATGCAAACATTCAGGCGAACCTGTTAGCCACCTGGCAGAGTCACTGGCCAGATTGGCAGTGCCGCCAGCCAGTTGGAAAGCCGTGCAGCCAACACCTGGTAGGCAGTGCTAAAGAGGAAAATATGTATTCCAGAAACATATGGGAAGAGGAGAATCTGCTACATCTCCCTCCACACACAAATCACCCCCACACAAATGCACACATCATTTCTCTCTTCAGCTCCTGAGGTGCTTAGCTTTTTTCTAAGAGACACGGTAATGCTGTAAGTGCAGCCCATATGGACATCTGAAAAATTCTTTGGCATGACATAGGGATACAGTGTCTGCTATGGAGAAAAATATTTTCATATTTCAAGTGTTTATCTCTTCAGCATTTGAGTGCTTTAGAAGATTAATATCTGGAGCTCAGTGGAGCCTCAGGCAACAGGAGAGAACACTTACAGCCAGCCCCAGACTTAATAACCCTCCCCATCTCATTCACTGTAATAATGTTTAATTAATATAAGTCTCCTGCAAGTAGGATAAAAATTACTTATTTTTATAACTCAGGCTCAATTTTTCATTTCATTTCCTCTCCCCTGAGTCTCCCTACAATTAGTTGGCCATAGTTTCTTAGAAGATCCCGTTGTAGCCCAGGAAAGGCTGGTGCGGCCTCAAATGGCAGCATGCAGTCCTGGTTTTCACCCTTCTTCTGCTCTTTGTCCTTTTTCTCAGTTATGAATTGCGCAGTTTGAGAGCTGGGGTGGGGGAATGTTGTCCTACTGAGTTCAGTGGTCTGTTTTTGTGCCAGTGTGGAGAGCTCTCCCTTAGGGTGCTGTGCAGTCAGGCACTGAGGCACTGAGGGAGCGCAGGCAGGACCTCCAGCACTGCCCTGCAAGCCGTGGGCTGTGTGGGCAGGGGAGGAGAGGAGGTGGTGGCTCCAGGGGGTGGAGTGACTTACCCATAGCAGTGGGGGAAGCCAGCAGCAAACACCAGCACAGGCTAAGGGATCAGCATTGGCACTGCCATGGATCTGCTTCCTGGCGGGCTCAGGCAAGGGTGTGCCATCCTGGCATCTGTGGGCATCTGCTGCCTTGCCCCCACAGCACAGGGCTGCAGAGCTGGAATACAAAGGCATCACTGCTGTGCCGCACTTTGGTCCCGCTCTTAGAAATTAAGAAGACATGACACAAAAACAAGCAACTATTTGCTTTTTTCCTCCCCAAAGAGCTTTTAAAGGCAACTGAAGAAACACGAAAAAGAGGCAATGCCAGCTCCTTGGTGGTGACAGAATCAAAGCATTGTTGGGTTTACACTCCCCCATTCTTCCCCTGCCCTTCGCTCGTGCTCCCTCCAGCACTTTGTTTCTAGTTACAAAACTCAACGCTCAGACTCCAGGGAGCAAGGAATGAAAAGCCGTTGTTTGGGGTGGTCTTTGCTTGTGAATTCCCCACCCTGGGGTGAGCAGTTGGGTGAAGGAGAGCAGCTGTGCTTGGTTAGAGGCAGGGCAAAAGTTAAGGGGAACTCAAGGCTGCTGGAGCCCAATTTACTCTGATTTAAAGGTGCTGGCTCAGGCTAGAGGCCATGGCTGTTTCACAGTAGCAAGAAAGTGTGCTGTGCCTTTAAGACCTATGTGAAATGTGTTTCTACTTCTTTTGAAAATGGCAAAACAAAAATTAAAATTAAAGAGGAGAAAATAATAATGAAAGGAGGAGCCCTGGCTCACTCTGCATAAGAGAGAGAGAGGGAAGGAAATGACCATGGTGAAATATCCTCTGTGAGGCACTTGATTAGAAAAGTCTGCTGAGAGACAGGCCTGAATTCCTCAGATATCTCCCAATTTCATTTTATGCACTGCGTGCAATTCCTCCTTGTCTTTGGCACGGAGAACTTCTCAAGACTGACAAGACACCCACTGCTCTCATTCCACTATTTTTATTTCCAAGATACTCTTTCAGGCAGCTCTGCATTTCTTTTTTTAGCCCTGTGTTCCTTGGGCTCTTCACACCATGGATTAACTCCACGTCCTCTCCTGCAGGCTCCCATTACACGTCTGGGGACCTCATTGGTGAAAGTGGACCCAAAGTGCCCAGCTCAGCAGAAGCCCAGCATGGTTCCAACTGCTACCTGCCCTTTGCAAGCCTTGGAAATACCAGTGGCTCCCTTTTCCATGCCCCCATAAGAGATTGTCAGGATTTTTCCCTCCATGGACTTTCAGATGCATCCCATCTGTAGAAAGATTCCCCTTAGCTGCACCTAGCAAGCTTCAAGGAGCAACAAGTTCAGGTTTCAATGAGATTTCATCCCCCCTCCTGCTGCCACGTAATGGCAGCATGCCATTGGTGTCAAGATAAAGGTCTTAAGACCTGAAAATAAATCTGGGTTGATAACGTGGGCACCTCAACTTTTCACCATCTTTGAATTTCACGGGTCTTGATCCTGAAGGGTCTAAAGATCCTGGGTTGTATCTTTAGCTAGTCAATGTGATTATATTGCTCTCAGCAATGCTACACTAATAAGCCAGTACTGAAGAGATGGAATCTCCATGTTTTGCCCATTTTTTCCACTTCCCTTTTCTTGCAGTGCTTAAGTAAATACCCTGTGGTTCTACAAGAACACTGTGGGATCTGCAGCTTTACCATGCTTCTTCTTCAGGTGAACACAGCATCAGGGTCAGAATCCTGGCAGCATTGGGAATCCTGTGTTGTTTGGATGTTGGCAGCTGTACGTGCATACAGAAAAGGAAGCGCTTTTAACCTTGCAGCTCTCCTGACCACACAGCTTTTGGGCTGGGCTGCAAAAACCCACTGAGAGCTTTTCTTGTGGGCCATGGCCTTGCTGGCTTTGAGGGTCAGGAATGCTGCTCATTTGGGTTGCGGGCACTGCAGGGAAAGGTTTATTTGTTTCAAAGTGTTTTCAGCAGAGGAGTGTTTATAGTGCTCTGAAGTTTCGTAAGAGCTTATTTTTTAAGAGAAACAAATGTTAAGCTGTTTTTAAGCTGATTGTGACCCTTTACCATTCTTGTGTTTTTCCCATGGGATCTTTAAAAGGGAAGGTTTCATATTTTTCCTGCAATCCATGAGAACTGCTGCCTGAAGGCCTTGATTCTACTGTGTCCAAACCAGCAGAAAGGTTTTCATGGCGTTAACAGTGCAGGGCTGAACTAAAGTGGGTCTGCACTTACTCTCATGAGAGTCTCAGGGTTTGTGCCTTGGGGACACATTTTGACCTCAAGGGTCAATCCTGTGTCCTTTGAAGTAAGAAGGAGTTTTACATGTGGAGTGGTATGAAAGTCAAGCATTTCTGTGCAAATGAGTGAGCAGCTGCACACTGTGGGAAGGAGACCACATATCCATCTCTGTCTCTCTTCACTCCCCTCATGTGTGGTGCAGATTGCCTCTCAGAAAAGCCATACGTGTCTCTCTTGACTCTCGTTTGCACAGTGAGAACAAGCAAATGCTAAAAAGTCCTTCATGCCCTGGATGCCCACAGCATGGCAGAGCTGGGACACCCCAGCACTGCTGGTCTGAGTTCCCTGGCTGCAGGCTAGGGCCAGGCTCTGTCTGTCCATGTGCCCGTACTGTCTTTCATGAGAGAAGGAGGTATGGCTATGGTCTGCTCCAGGAAAGCTCCTGCTTGCTTGGGCTGGGCTGGAGGCAGAAGAGAAGAAACCATTTCTCTGGGGCTCACTGCTGGTCTCAGTCACTTTTTAGACCCAAACACCAATGACATTCCCACATAAAAAAGCAGGCTGGAATGCTCTCTGCAAAGCAAGACTCTCCCTCTCAAACCTCAGCGCTGCACCAGGCCACGGCTTCAGCTCCGCAGCAGCGAGTGGCAGAGCGGGGCTGGGGAGCGCGGGTGCGCGCAGGAGCAGGTGGCAGCGTGCCTCCCGCGCCCGTGCAGCGCGGCTCCAGCCTGGCCCTGCCTGCAGCTGCGCAGGCACCGACGCCGGCCGGTGGGGCCGCGCACACCTTTCGTGTAGGGGCGGGCAGGGTGCCCGCCAGGCTGCCAAAGGAGAAGTTTAGGTGGCTGGCAGCTCACTTGGCATAAATGTCAGGCTCTAATTGGCATTTGATTTGTCAGGGACACTGTGCCCTCCCTGCACTCCCTGGGGGAGGTAGTAGGACTCACAGTTGCACTGTGCTGTTGAGGGCGTGAGGCTTAATTGAGAGGATGTAATGGCGGGTCCATTAGAAAGGCTCCGGAGAGCAGGCTGAGAGCCTGGTTCGGGGTAAGCGTGAGATTTTATGCCTTTTGACGGGCTGATTTAGAGACTGAAATGGCAAGGACTTGGCAGGCTAATTAACACATAATCAAAATTGAGGGGATTTTCCAGTAGATGCAGTGATTTAGTTAATATAAATATTAGTTTTATGGAGGATTGACTTCCCATCCTAAATGAAAGTCTATCATTGAAGAGAGGCCTGTCATGAAATTATAGTGGCAGCCTTTTGAGGTGAATTTGTGTGATTTGCCAAAAAATTAAAAAATATGAGAACTATCCAATTTCAATCTGCATTTTTACGCAGCTGCCATTCCCTTGGTACCAAACCACCCTGCAGTCATGAGGGCATCCGAGCTGATCTGCTCCTCAGGAATGGCATGAGCTGATGCAGCTTCCGCCTCACGTGCCCAGGAAGAACAGCAGGATCATGCCTCACTGGGATGTCCGTTTGGCCATGACGCAGTGTGGTTGGGGTGGCATTTGGGGCTGTGAAAGCAGCAGACAGTGCCCTCAGCAGTGTGGTCACCTATGGGATTTGACAGACAAGAGGCGGCTGCCACTGGGCTGCAGTGCTGCCAGCTAAAGCACGCTGTGCAACAAAGGAGAGTGCAGCGACCTTTGGAGGGGCATAAGTGAAGGCAATTCATGCGGTTTCTCCATAGGAGCAGCAGCTGTAAGTCAACAATATCCAGTGAGGGGGAAATAAAGAGGGAATCTGAAATCTCAATAATTGCTTGTGTACCTGCTGCCCAACATATTTTGCTGGAACGCCTCCAGATGTGCTGCTGAGATCCACGAGGGAGGATGCTTTCCTTGAGAGACAGGGTGAGATGTGCAGGGCACAAGCACAGGCAGGCTGACCTTGTAGAGGGGGCGGCTGCTGTGGCTTGTGTTTGCGGTCTGACCCAAACTGTGAGGCTTCATCCCCCACTGCCCCTAATGTCCTCTCAGATGGCTTCCTAGCAGGAGGGGACAGGTGTGCCAAGAGAAAACTGCGTTGCCCAGATGGTTGGTTTGCAGAGCCCAGCTGGTGATTTATCCAGGACTCACTGCCATGCACACACGAGGGCTCTGCCATCGTCTGGCTGGGGTGGTTCAATGTCCACGTTACTGGCTCCCTTACATCCAGATGATCCTGTAAATCTTCCATGAGCTTTATGCTGTAGCATCAGTTGCAAAACATTGGTAAAATGCCTGAGTGGGTTTGTCCTGCCTTTTTTGCGCCGGTGCTTTGAACTACCAGTGCCAGTTCTGTGGGGGACGTAGCTATCGTGTTAGGAATAGAGACTGCAAAGCAAAGTTCTGGGAAAGAGATTAAAATGCGTTTCTGATCCTGGAAGAATTGATCAGCTCATCGTTGCAAGCTCCCTTCAAGTGTTTTAACAGGGGAAATCAGCCTTTCAGATGCTTTCTGTGCCAAAGGCTTCCATTTACTGTATCAATCACAGTGACTACTGGAACCACCAGGCTTCCACATGCTGTTCCAACAATTAGCTCCACAGTGCCCTTATTCAGTCAGTCTCAGCAAATTCATAGGGCTTTTCCAAAGGTCCAACTAGCCATCAGAGTGATCTAGCCATTTCATCTTCAAATGATATAGAAAGTCATGCCTGCCTACACTCAGCTCTCCACCCCAGAAACTGGTATTGGTACCAGGAGCAAGAGCACATGGTGTCCAAACCCACTGCTACTTGCAGGGGAGCAATGGGAATCACCACCCAAAGACTGAGTCCCTTTGCAGCCCTTGGGACTGACAGTAGGTCCTGGAGAGCTCTGTGGGCCTCAGCAAGAATTGGGCAGAGAGCACAGGAGATGGAGGGTTCCCAAGTCTATGAAAGATTCTGTGTTGCTGGGGGGAGCATTAATTTTGGCTGCAGTTTAGGAGTTTCTTTGATTTCACAGTTTGATAGGAATGGGAACAAACAGAAGGTCAGTGTCTATCCTGGCAGGAGGGATGTGACTCAGAGGCACACAGGCCCTTCTGCTGAAGTGGCAAGGCAGCAACACTGGATACCACTGGCTCCCGGGATGTGGATAATGGGATGTGTCCAGCTGCACAATTAGAATAGTCTCCTCTGGTCAGCTGTGGGCTATGGGTAGATCCAAGGATGGCTCAAACCCCTGCATTCAGTCAGGCTGCTCAGATACTGGCACCAAAGTTTGGTCCTGAACTTTGAGGATCTGGATTTACTCATTTTCAATACTGGCTAGTGCTTTTATTAAAGATTTGCCTGTGAGACCATTTCAGCTGTGAGATAAGTGTATGACTGAAGTCTGATTTGCTCCCTTGTTTGTTGTTGCTGTTCTTTTCTTGTTGCTGCTTTTTTATTTGAAGAGGCTTGTAGTGAATTACAAAAAGAGGATTTTAATTCAGGAGACCTTAATGACTTATTATGCCTTATCACTCCTTAGGCATGGAGTACAGCTTGTTCTTTTTTTTTAATTCCTCCACTTGTTTATCTCCCACATCTCCTCCTCCACTACTGCCACTCTGAGGTAAATCACAAGAACACTCCTCCATCAGAGAGCGGCATGGTACTTTTTCAAGTGATTCACTCCAGCAGGAGTGGGCAAACACACTTTCATCCTTTTTTTCCACTACTGTTTGTTGGCATAAAGTGCCAGGTGGCCCAGGGACATTTCATAGGTGCTGAAAAATTTTGCTAAAATATTGCTGTTTCTTTATGTGGCCAGTTGGGAACAGATTTGTCCTTCATACAGCAAAACCAGTGAAAGTTCACAGGAGTGGATATGCTTTTGAAGTACTTTGATCACACATGCTAGGAGTAGAATGATGGCAAATATTCCTGTTATCTTGTCCTAAATTTATTTTAGAAGGCTGCGTAGCTCACAGTGGTTGGTTTCTGCTCTCTGGCACTGACAGTCTTGCAGCAGGGCCAGCACCGTTGATAGATCTCCCTTGGGCTGCGATGGCACCTGACTGCTGAGCAGCAGTGAGGTCAGCTGCTGTTTTGTGGGTGGGACCTGTCTTTCATGGATTCCATGTTCAGGTCTCTCTGGTTTAAGTTTTGGAGATGTTTTGTACATCCTGAGTACAGACACTGCTCTTGCCACTGGTGTGGGCACTGAAGTCACAGGGGGAGCAGGGGAGGCAGGGGCAAGCTGCTGCTCAGAGCTCGGCCCATCAGGCACAGCAGGCTAAGATGTGGGGGAAGGAAGTAACAAACCCTTCAGTGTAGTTCTGGGGCAGAGATAATCCTCTTGTGCCCAGGCTGGCACATGCTGGCATGAAGCACCAGTGGCACTTGCCCACTGCGTAGCAGAAGCAAGTGTGTGCATCCCTCTGTTGAGCAAAATGCAAAATCTAGCAATATCTGTAGCTGGCCTGTCTGGGGCACTTTGCACTGCAGCTCTGCAGCTGGAGCGACCCAAGGGACTGTGTCCTGACATTGGTCATGATGGAGGGACAGGTAAAGATCACTTCAGCTACACTCTTGGCTTTCAGTCCATGCTAAGGGACTTCAGACATCCAAGCTGCAAATGGGAAACTTCTTGAAGAGGCTTTTCCTCAGAGAGGGCTGGAAACCACTGATTCCAGATAAAGTGAGGTGTGCCTGGAGATCTGTATCCATGGGCTTTTGCTGCTATTGGTATTCAGATCAAGTATCTCCAGTTCCAGCCTCAGCCTTGAACTTCTTCTGGGATATCAAGTGTATCAAATCTCCCCTCCCTGAGGACTGACAAAAAATGTGACACAATTTAAATGTAATATTAGAGCAAGTGAATCCTGAGTTCTATGTATTTCAGCTCCTTTCAAGTTTGCAACCACCCAGTTGTCACCTACCTATGCATGCTTCATGCATTGGGTCCATGTCCTTCCTCTGTGCTGTGCTTTCGAGGTTGTTTTGCTGCATTACAGAAAAACTGAGAGCCAGAGTTTCATTTTGTTGTGTGTATCCTCAAAACAAGATGAGTTTTCAGCACTGGCATTTAGAAAAACCCACCTCAGGCTTGTTCACTGAGGAAGCTCCCAGTAGAATAAACACACATACCCCCTGCCTATGCAATTATCATGGTAACACTTCCTCTGACAATGACTTGCTCCAGCTTTTTAACTTCTAATTACGTCAGTCTTTCTCTTAACCACTTTCTGCTGTTGGTCTCCTACCCGGGGAGAGGGTGGTTGGTGAGGGAAGTGTGCGACTCTGTGCCTTGCCTGGGCTGTACAGGGTGCAGCAGCGGCACAGCTGGATGAGCACGCAAAGGCACCCTGCCGGTGTGAGACCCCAGTTTTTGCAGGCATGGGGCTGCACTGCCATGCAGCACTGCCAAAGCCACTTGGCAGGAGGCGAGACACTTGTTGCCAGTGGCTGCAGAAAATAATGGAATGGTGTTTTCCTCTCTGAACAGATGTCAAGAATTACCTGCAACTGCAAAGCAGCGGAAGGCGGGAAGGCCAGCGAGCCCGGCTCATCAGCCCCACCATCTATCTGCCCCAGAGTGCTGTCTGCATGGTTTTCCAGTACCAGGCATGGGGCAGCAATGGGGTGATGCTGCGGGTCTGGCGGGAAGCCAGCCAGGAGCACAAGGCACTGTGGGTCATCACAGAAGACCAAGGGGAGGAGTGGAGGGAAGGCCGCATCATTTTGCCGAGCTACGACATGGAGTACCGGGTAAGATGCTTGCAGAAGATGTGCTGGACCAGGTAGACTTCTCCAGCATCTTGATTTCAGTGTTTCAGAGCCCAGGCCCATTCATCATTGGGGAATGCGTCTGTTTTCATTGTGTTTCTCAAGTTACCATAGTAACTAAACTACACTGTTTGTTATTCTGAGAGTGCCTGTCTTCTGCACAGACTTAGGCCTTTGTTCAGCCTGTTGCCTTTCATATTCCTCAGATCTCCCATTTTGCAAATATTCTCCCTTTTTCTTTTTTTTTTTTTCATTTTGTTTTGTGCATTTCTTCCCCCTCCAACTGAAGGTCATCACATAGTCTGACCAGAGGCAGATGCGCAGACGGAGCAAACACAGCAGCCAGGAGAAGTGGGAAGGTGGGAGGGAGCACAGCCAGCTCTTAAGGGTGGGCAGCAAACAGCCATTCTTCAGCCTCAGCTGCAAGTGTTGACACAGAGAAGGAAGAGGGAATGCAGGGTCATTTGTGAATCCTTGTCTCTGATACCTTAGCCTAGATCAGAGGGCTGGGTGCAGGGCTGTGGATCAAGGCCCTGTCCCATTATCTGGAGATCAGTGGAAGAGAAGGGATGAGCTGGAGGGAGGAAGGGAACTGTTCTGCCTGCCACAGCCACCTGAGCCCCTCTGGCACAGCTGTACCAGCACCCCATGGAGAGGCTGCTGCTTCCAGGAGCGTCTTTGGCATGGTCATCCCTTCCAGGCAGCGTGTCCTTTGCCAGGGAAACAGTGCTACTGTTGTCACTTGTTTATGAGCATCAGCACAGTATCCAGCACCCTCCAAGGCAGAAGGAAATATGGACTCCCAGGCTTGAGGCAGCACTTTAGTGGCACCCTGGTGGGGAGCCTTGCTCCAGCCAGCTCCCAGCCCTGACCCTGACCCAGGGAGCTGCTGCTGTCAGGCCACTGACCCCTCCAAACTCCTGCCACCTACGTGGGTTGACAGCCCGAGCTTGGGACCCACAGCCCAGACATTCCATTGCCTGTGCAGTCAGATGCCCAACCCTTCAGGGAGGTGTCCTTGCAGGCAGGCATGGATCTCAGGCACCCAAGGTGAAATGGGGCACCTAATATGGGGAGAGGAGGTTTGTGAAGTACAGAGCCCTAGGAAATTATTTGGACCCTTAGAATCCTAGTATTAATAGGGTTGGAAAAGGCCGCCAGGGTCATCAAGTCCAATCATTAACCCAACATCACCCTGTGCAGCACTAAACTGCATCCACAAGTGCCACATCCACGTGCCTTTTGAACACTTCCAGGGATGTGATTCCACCACTTCCTTTAGCAGCCTATTCCAATGCCTTCAGAGTAGGCAGGGAGATATAATGCAAAAGCTTTGCACTGGAGCTGCCTGACTAGTTTGTTTGTATGGGTTTGGCTTTTTTCATAAAATACCAGAAAACACAATATGCCTACAGATAAGAATGATGGGCACTCGCTGACTACTTTGTGTGCTAAATGTGAATATACCAGCATTAGCTGAATGGCGTCATTATGTAAATATTACAAGTGTCTCCACTCAGCAGTTCTTAGGGCTAGCGAGTCTACTTATTTTTGTAAATATATTTTGCCTGTGATTAAGTAGGAATAAGCAGACCCTTCTCCTCCGACATTTCAATACTTCTGTTATGTTGATGGGAACAGCACTTTAAAGTTAGTGTAGCTGTGCATTTTGTGTCCTTCCTTTCCTTTTTGTGATCATAACTCAGTTAATACTATAGGCCAAAGCTGCTGCTGCAGTAACTCAGTTGTGCCACTTGCACAATTTGTACAAGGGCTAGGGGTGTTCACTGAGACTTTATTCATTATGAGAGGCATTTAGCTGAACAAGTTGCAAGCCAAGTGCTGCTAGGCCAGGCAAAGATCTCTCTGTTGAGCCTGTCCTTGCACAGCAACTTTCCCTGGGAAAGGGGTGGCAGAGGCAGGGCAAGGAAGCAGGACTAGTGTCAGGTGATACGTCTGCAAGGAAAGCCAGGAGCAATTTCCCACCCTTTTCCTTGGGAGCAGCAGCCACTTTCTACTTCCCAGCTTAGCATTGACGTTTCTGTCCCGATTTCCCACAGATCGTGTTTGAGGGATTTATCCGCAACGGCCACTCGGGAGAGCTGGCCCTGGATGACATCCGGCTCGGCACTGACATCCCGCTGGAGAACTGCATGGGTACGTACTGCGCCCCGCCGCCGCGGCAGGGAGGGAGGGGCAGCTCAGGCTGGAGAGCCCTGGCTTGTAAGCTGTCAGAGGGCCACATCTCCCCTGGCTGAGTACCAGGCATTTCTGGATTTCAGCTGGGACTTCCATCGCCCACGAAGGAAATGAGGGCAGCTCAGCCTCTGGGGGACAGGGGCTCTGCCTGCGTCGGTGTTAGGAGAAGGAAGCACATGTCTCTGCCACACAAAGCTGAAAGAGCAGCTGAGGGTTACTGAGGACTATTCTATATGATAAGGACATACACCAAATTTAAAAGGAAAGTGGTGAACAAAGAAGCCAGCTGTCAGTCAGTATTACACACTTAGAGGGGGCGACAAGTTCAAAAGGAGTCTTCTCTAATAAGAAAAAAAAAACAGCAGAGAGGTTTTACAGCAATGTTAACAGAATAACAAAAGAATTTTTTGCCCTAGAATTCACCATTTCCCAAACCAGGCCAAAAGNTGTGTTTCAGCAGTTTGCTAGTGGAGCCATTGCCCTGCACTTCTCCAGCTGGCATATCTGTGCAATCACACTGAGGGCTCTCACTGCCATCTAGCTTGGGTGTGGATTTAGAAGTATCAGCAGTATTCAGCAGTATTTCATTAGTGGGATCTGTGCTGAGAGCTGCCCAGAGGTCCTGCTCTTCTTCATGACCTGGGAGAAGCATGTTTCACTAGGAAGTGTTTGACCCATCCTGAAACCAATGGAAAAAGCAAAGAGCCTCTCTCCCTTTTGGGGTTTGAAAGGCCCGATTCAGTGAAGCTGCTCTCCTCACCCCCATCAAGGGAGCATCCCAGTGCCTCCTAACCCAAGCAGGACAAACACTCTCTTCCAAGGTGTGTTTCTTAGAGGAGGAAGTTCCAGACAAACCGTGCTTGGGAAGAGCTGGTTACATTGCTTGCCTCCCCCTGTGCGGGCAGGTGAGGGTGAAGATGGTGCAGGAACCAGCACTGACAATAAAACAGAGCACTAGGACTGCCCCAGAGAGGCTCTTAAGCACCGTCAGTCCCTGTTTCTTTGATGCTTTGAACTCTGCTGGTCTCCCATCTGCCAAAGGAGCTAATACTTCAGATGTCAAATTCCTGGTATTTAAGGCTTGACAGTGGTGTTTTAATCTCTTGCCTTCTATGGCATTAAAGAGAAGCAAGACCCATGATTAACACTTACAGTATTTCCTATCTGACTTCTTCGGAGCTCAGAAATTCACCTAGCTCCAGTCTTATTATATCTTGGACCTCGTGAACCTAAAGCTTAATATTTCAAAAACAAAAGCATTAATAAATTACAAAGTTTCAAGCATTTTCAGCCCAAAAAACACACCTAACTGCTACACAAAATTATTTTACCCAGTCTAGGAAGTTGAATGTGGATCTTAAAACCCATAATGATTGTTTGTTTTAGATCATTTCCAGCAAAGAGCTCTCACTGCAAACCTTAACATAACTTAGGGGTCATTTCCAATTTCACCAAAATAATAATGAAATGGTAGCGATACCATGCTGCTCTCTTTCTTTCAGAGCCATGAGAATAGCTGACTCCAGCACAGGCTACTGTTTTTTCAAACATAATCCTTGGAAGTAATCTGATTCCTTTTTAGCATGAAAGAATGCTAATAAGTCACAATAATTTTTTCCTTTGACAAATGTGTCATTCGCATTTTGAACCCAAGTGATGATTTCATAGCACTCAGTAGAGCCAGAGTCTGCTTCTGTGACTCACAGGCATAATGCAGAAGTAATCTAAAAATAATCAGAAGTCTATTACTTCTGCAAGAAAGTAATCAGTAGTAAGTACTGATTATTGCTTTTCAGATCCAGTAATTTGTAATAGATTACATCTTCAAAGTATCTTGAAAGAAGGAAAAATATCACTTGCCTTTGTTTCTTGTCACTGTGAGATGGAGAGGAGCAGGGCATCGCTGCCCAGAATTAACACAGTTCCTGTGTGAGTAACAGTGCCAGAGTTGAGCCAGAAACCAAAACCACATTTGGAAATTTAGGGGGTTTCAGGGTTTCATCACTGGGCCAGGTGAGGCATTGTCATTGGATGACTCAGGCCAGACAGGCTGAATCCAAATGACCCTCAACCTCAGACATATTTTTCTCTGAAGTGCGTTTGAGTTGAAGCTTTTTGTGTCTGTTTGGTCCCCAGCTGGGGCTGGGTTTCTCGTGGTCCTGGCTGAGGTTGGCTGGCTCCCCGTGCTGTTGCCAGCGAGTGGCTCCTGTGGGGCACAGCCACACGCCTGCTCCGCAAATCAACGGGGACGTGAACTGGGGGCTTGATGTGTAACGCTCCCCTCTCTAACACGAGCTTTTGTTTTTCCTCTGCAGAACCCATCACAGCTTTCCCAGGTGAGAACTCCTACTTTCCAGGTAAAACTGCACTTCTCTCGGTGGTTTTGTTCTGCTGGCATGGGCTTTTACATCGAAGGAAAGCAATGTGTGTGCTTGTACAAACAGCAAATGTTCTGAGCACTGAAATGGCAAGTGTGTACTAAACCTCCCCCACCACAGCAGCAGGAGATGGCATCCTCTGACTTCTGCTAGGTGACAGGAAGTAGGCAAGCAGGCAAGTCCCCTGTCTTGGAACTGAATAGCATTAGGAATCCTGCTTTCATGAGAAGCACTTAGCTCCTGGAAAGCAGCTAAGCCTAAAGTGGGAAGGCTGATAAGTAAAGAGTAGTTTTCAACTGACTTAAATGGAAAAAAAAGAGTAGCCAGTTAAAAGTGAAATCTGGTGGCAGTAATTCACATTATTGTGAGGGAAGGTGGTTCTCTCGTTCCTAGATGCTCTGGCAGTGGCGGTGTTCAGTGATGGCAAAGGAGGGTAGGGCCAGTCTGCTCGAAGTGGAAGAGAGTTGGGAGGTGTAAGTGAGAGAGCAAACTGCCATGAGAAGCTCTGGAGGTGACAGTGAATAAAAGGAAAACAAGGTGAAAATGGTGGATTTAACAGCTTAACACTAGCTGGAGAATTAGAAACCAACATTTCTCTGATCAAACCTGCAGGATAGGAAAAAAGGTGAGGAACTCCAAGAAACTGCCTCTCTTTTCGGGGGGGTGCGCTGTTTTTCTTGCTCTGAGGTTGGAGAAACTATCTACTTTTGCGGACATCAGTTTAGTCTGAGGGGTTTACCTGTTTTTTTAAATTTGGATTTCGTTTTCCTGCCTTCCTCTTCGGGAATATGTCTGGGGGTTGTGTTGTGATAAAGAGCAAACTTGGAGCTCTCCTTAATTTTGAGGGTTGTTTTGTCAATTCAATCAACATGCCCTTTGCTTTCCCTGGGACATGATGTCTGTACTCTTTCCAACCCCTGCTGTGCTGGTGAACTGTAAGATATGGCTGGACTCTACCCTAGAAGCAGCTGCATTTCCGTGTGGGCAAAGCTGTCTCTCCTGGGTGCGAGCACTGGGAGCTGTGGCAGAGAAGGCAGAGTAGGTGCTGAGACTGAAGTCACATGCGTGACTCTGTCCCTGGGGATTCAGGCTGTGGAGTGTTACCAATGTGAGGGACAAGTGCAGGGTCTAACACCATGTTTTACAGTCACACCCGTACTGTAACAACCAGGAATTTAGTTCTGCTTGTTCGTGGGCTGCTTATTTATCTGATATAAATTGGCTTGTGCTGTTCCTGAAAAGCTGCTGTGATATTCTCAGGTGTCAGTTATAGCCTCACAACCAATCACGTCTTCCACCATTGCTCTACATTCTCCTAGGTCTGGTATCTATTTTGCAAACACCGTCCTTGTCTTTTGGGACTTGTTTGAACCTCTCTCTGGCTCCTCACACTCTATTCTAAAGTCTGTCCTAGGATAAAGTCCTGCTAATTCATATTGTTTGTCTTCCCCTTCGCCCCTGCCCTGCTGCCTGCGTGCCTCCACTTCCCCGTCGTATTCCCCAGGGCACACTGGCTCAGGAGAAACAGTGAGGTCCCTGAGCACCACAGGCAGATGCTGTTACAGGTGCATCTCCCCTTCCCACTGGAACTTGCCAGCTTGTTCCAATGGCTCCTGCCCATTCCTGCCACCCTCAAGGACGTTCTAGCATTGGTCGTAACAGGGGAGCAATTGCAATTGCAGCAAAAGGTTGAAAAGGTTTCCCTGGGTGACAGGCAGGAATAGATGGCACAGAGGGATGGAGTGACCCACGAAAGAGCACAGTGCAGAGGGAAGAGATGAAGAAGTGAAGATGAAGAGTGGCGGCAATTACATGATAATTATTAAAATGAGGGAGAGACAGCCATGCCCAGCAGAAGGGGAGGATAAAATGAGGGAAAGAAGTCCCCATCTGGAGAAAAAAATGGAGCTGGAGAGAAAAAACTGCACAAATTACTGAGGTGTTCTACAGCTCCCACTCCTGCAATTACATGATGAGCTGAAAAAGTCAGATGCCATTAAAAATAAGAGCAAATCCTTCCTCTCCTGGCTTTGGGAGCAAAAAAATATGCACCTTACAGGCTTCAGGATCACAAAGCAAATAATAAAAGAATTTGTGTAGGTGGAATATATTTCATCTAGTGGGTTGGGACCTTACAGGACCAGGAAAGTGTGCTTCAACTGTACTGCATTTGAGCATTGATACTTTCCTCCCTTAAAGAAAGGGTGCAACAAGTGGCTGGAAGCATGGAATTAGATAAATACCAGGTTAAAAATAAGAGATATATTCCAAAGAATGCATGGAGAAAACCACGGGGAGAATTTGCCTTTGGGACTGGTGGACTCTCTCCCTGCGGGTATCCTGAAATCAAGATAGAGATATCTCCCTGGAGCAATGACAGGTAGCAGTTATGGGGTTGAGACTGACACTGGTTTTGTGGCATTCAGATTAGATGACTGTAATACTTGCTTTCATCTGTGTCATCTGTGAAAAGTCCAGCTGTGTTGCTTGTCCACAGCAGTTAATGTCAATGATTTCGGGAAGGAATACGAGCTGTGACACGGCAGTGGCAGAGCAAGGCAGGCAGTTCTCTAGGCAGCTTTCTGGAAAGGATTTTCTCTTTTTTTTCCCAGATGACTATTGCTTTTCCTTCTTTGGGTTTTGATTCTCATTGCAAAACTCCAAAACTAGTCCCTATAGAGTGTTCCCTATTGAAAAGAGAATGGGGCAGTACCTGGCCAGGTTGGAGGTGTGAGCACGAGCAGCACAACTACATAAAATATCCACCCTGTAGGGATTAAATCAGGTTTCCACTGACTGGTGTTCCAAGCTCTGCCATAAACACAGCAGCCACAAACTTGACAGCAACAGCGGGAGGCAGTTCTTTATTAAGATGAGAGCACTAGTGGATAAATGAGGAAGGGCAAGTGTGTGTGTGTGTGGCAGAAGGCAAAGGGGAGTGGAAAAATTAGTAAGTTAAGAAGATGGATTTTCTTTTTCCATCTCCCTGAGCAGTGAACTCTTCCACTAACATAACAGAAAACTTCCAGAGAGCAGCAGAGGCAGTAAAAACAGAGCAGATAACATTAGCTCTGTGTGCTGAGTGGATGGGCAGCTATATCTAGTGGCTGGCAGTGTAAGGAAGAGCAATCATTAATGTTAGGAATTGGCTTTGTTAGGGCTTAAAGACAACTGAGTGTGATTCCTTAATGACTTCAGTTTCTAAATGAACTCTCCAGACTTCTGGTATCTCCTCAGCAGGACCATGCCGTGCGAAAACGGGGGCTGAGGAAGGGCTCTGCACCACCCTTCATGCTTGAAGCCCTGTCTGGACACCTGGAGTGGGTCAGGGCCAAGCCAGGGCTGTCCTGAAGCTGCAGCTGGCTTGAGTTCCCCCAGGGATCTTTCCCACAACCAGGATCATCTGCAGTACGTCGTACTGCTTCCCTCCATCCCCAGGCAGGCAGAGGGCAGAGGTGCACGGGGAAGGAGCAAGGGCTGCAGGCTGGGCACTATGGCACGTGCTCCTCTCCGGCCAGACCCACCCTTTGTATGCTCAGCCTTCCGCTGGGCAATGTACAGCCATCAGATCAGGAAGCCCTCCTCCTGCTCTCGGGAGACTCAGGAGCTGTTGTCACCCCTGACACCTGCCCCTCTCCCCATCCCAGCTTCCACCATGGGACCTGGTGCATATCAATGGTGTGAGAGGCTGTTTGTCTGTAAATCTCTCTCTGGAACAAGGTGCTATGTAAGCAGAGACTGTCACCAAGTGTAAACACAAGTGGCCTCTACACAGCCAGCAGCCCCATGATATCCCTGGGGTTCAGCCCTGTGTCCCCCTGCTGTCAGGCACACGAGAGGTGTTGCTGATCCATTGGGGATGGTGGTGGGTCGCCTCGGCTCTGGGCCAGCTCGGCCAGCTGGATCTGTGGAGGGAGACAGTGGGGGGTTATCAGTGAGGCTCAAGGCAGTATTGAACATGCTCAGCCTCACACGGAGCTGGCAGCAGCCCCCGTGGGATGTCCCACAGTGCCACCTCCGTGCAGACGAGTGAGGGGCAGCAGCTGCTCGGGGAGGTGCAGGGATATGCTGCTTTCATTCCCCCACACCAGCATGGCCAGCAGAGTTAGGGAAGGAGGTCAGAGGGCTGCTTGCTCCCTACCTTTGCCATCCTCAACACACAGCCCAGCCTGTATCACCCTTCTGCAGGCACTGTTGGGGGGCAGGAGGGACAGAGCCACCCCCACTCCTGATGGCGAGGGAGAGCTGGGGTGAGACAGGTTGAGAGCAGCATATCTGGCACTTAGGCTTCTCCTGAGACATCCGAATTTCTT
This sequence comes from Tichodroma muraria, assembly GCA_013390105.1. Lineage (NCBI taxonomy): Eukaryota > Metazoa > Chordata > Aves > Passeriformes > Sittidae > Tichodroma > Tichodroma muraria. Next base: position 127,136 of record WAAG01041237.1, read on the forward strand.
GCCTACAATGTACAAATATGTGGGTGGTTCCCAGCCTCCTGCTCTGTAAAATCAGGATTTGTCTTGCTTATGTGGTTTTTTCCTAGCTTTCGAGGTGGTTTTTTTTTTGGTTGTAGCTATTCATCTGGGTGGAGTGCTCATTCTTGGTTTTAGTCCCTGTGGCCAGGTTTTGGGGCATGGGAATGGGAGAAAAGCCTTGTGAGTGGCAGAGGAACCATTTTGCCTCATCTCCTGTGTCACTAGCAGCAAAGCCATCACCATCCCAAACTTTCAGTGACTCTGCTGCTCGGCATTGTTTGTAGGGCTGGGCAGAGGCTGTGCTGAAAGATGCCCTTGCTGCTGGCAAAGCTGACTGCATCCTGCACTGTTTTGTATTTTCCCCTTGGCATCCTCCAAGTCTGCTCAGGAAACCAAGTTGGAGTTTAGTTAGCACAGAGCTCAGCAATGTGCTGACACCAAACCCAGGAGCCCCCAAAATTCTGCTTGCCAGCACCGAGTCAGGAGGCTGCCCACCACTAGCCAGCCAGGGGCAGGAGAGGGTGAGCACAGGAGGGGGGATCAACGTGTCCAGCAGCAGAGCAAACCCTCCTGAGAGTTTCCCTGGGGACTCCAGCCCCCTTGAAGTAACCAGTAAATTAACGTGGTGCAAAAATACCTCCCTCCCTAGTTATTTACAGCTCGCCCCCACGAGTGCTGCTGGGGAGGTGAGAGCGGCGTGCGCGGGAGCCGTGGCGCGCAGCGGCGCTGCCGGAGGCGCGAGTGTGCAGCGGACGTGTGCAGGGCTGTCCCGGTGTGACCTGGCCAGGGACAGCGGCCCGGCAGCCCTGCCCTGCAACAGGCCGCAGCTGCAAGAGTAGGAAGGGCTGGCCATCGCAGGGCTGAGTCTGGGCACTGCCTGCCCGTGACTTCAAGGGAGGCGGGTGCTTTTCCAGCCCTCCCGAGGTGTGTTGCTTTATCAGCATGAATTCAAGTCCTGGCTTGCTGAAACTGCAGAGGGCGTGAGTTTCTTATCTGACTATTGGGTTGAATTTTGCAACCCGTGCCCTGTAAATAATCATAACCATCCCTTCTCCCTTCAAGAAATAGTAAGGAAATCTGTGTAGGTCTGTGAATGGGACATCTAATGAGACTAGACCTGTGTGCAGAGCACTCTCAGACAGAGAACTTCTTCTCTGTCTTTTCAGGAAAAACGACAAATGCTTCTCCCTGTAATCATTTTCCGTCTCCTGTGGTAACTTCCTTGGCCATCTGAGATTATACTTTTCTTCCAATTACGAACATAATGTGTTTTGTCACTGCTTGACAACATCTGCCATGTAGAGACAAAACCAGGTGGCTGATCTGGAGATGGCCAAAATAAAGAAGGGAAAAAAACATTAGTTGATGCCAGAAATAACAGTAATAATAGTGCACATGGAATTTGTACTGCGATCCAGGCAGCCTGATTAATTAAAAGGGAAGAGAAAGTCCCTTCAATATGCGGGCTCAGCAAATGCCAGGCTGTGCCCTCCCCTAGGAGCACGCCCTTGTATCTGGAGGCGGCTGTGGGACCTCGTGTTGCTCCGTGCTGTACTCTTGAAAGCATGTGTGTTTCTTTTTGTCCGTCTGCATGCCTCCCACCTAGCAACCCTGTTCTGTGTCTCCTCCCCAGGGGCAACCCTCCTGCCAGGGACCGAGCCCACAGTGGACACGGTGTCAGTGCAGCCCATCCCAGCCTACTGGTATTACGTTATTGCCGCCGGAGGTGCTGTTGTGGTGCTGGTCTCCGTCGCGCTGGCCCTTGTGCTTCACTACCACCGGTTCCGCTATGCGGCCAAGAAGAGTGATCACTCCATCACCTACAAAACTTCCCACTATGCCAACGGGGCCCCTGTGGCCGTGGAGCCCACCCTAACCATAAAACTAGAGCAAGACCCCAGCTTGCGCTGCTGAGAGCCGAACAGGAACGAGAAAGCAAACAAAACACAAAACAGACAGACAGACAGAAACTAAGACTTCAAATACGTTGCCTCAGTTTTGCACTTTTTTCCTTACCTAGCATATGTGTGAACTCTTAGATATCTCCATCCCTTCTCCGTCCCCCAGCCCTCCCCAAATCTTTTACAAACTCTAAACTAATGCTGCATCTTGGATCGCCAGAAGAGACACACCGCCCCTTCACTTCAGAAGTGAACGCTCCCTTTCTATTACTTTTCAAGGATACTTGGGGTGTCAGTTGGGGGTTTATTTTGTTTTGTTGTGTTTGTTTGGGGAGTATTTTTTTTTTTGTTCGTCTGCTCCTTTGGGTTTTGGGATTTTTTTCTCCTCTCAGTAGGCAACCTGCAAGGGAACCTGAGGGTGAGCCTGGAAGCTTGTGTGTGAGGCTCGTGCGCATGCGTGCTAAACCTGCGTGTGTGAGTGTGCATGGGACTGTGTGTGTCTGACTGACTGAATGTATATTTAGAAACAGCCCCTTTTTAATTTGCTTGTTGTTGCTTCTACTTGCACAGGGAATGCTTTTATGTTTGTTTTTGTTGTTGTTGTTGTTAATTTTCCCTCCTTCCCACCTCCTCTCTGGAAGGTCTGGGACATGTTTATGGTGAATGCCCTGATTTGTTTACTTGGGGAAGAGAGCAATGCTTTTTTGTTGCCTTATCTAGCTTTGGCTGGGTTTCTTGTTTGATAGTGTTAATGTCTTGGGTGCAAATTGAGAAGAGGCCAGGCTGGACAGTAGGAATGTCCACCTCAGATGGCTAGAAGAATCCAGAGAGGTCCATAGACGTTCAAAAAGTAAGATCTCTCCATTTTATTCTTTCTGCAGCCAACATGATAACACAGCCATTGTTTGGAAGAGGGAGGGGAAGCCCCCCTCTTCCCCCACCTGCAAGTGAATCTATTTAAAGTTGCCTTATATCAGAGAATCTCATAATGAATGTTTTGTTTGTACCTGTTAAAGCCAGCCTTAGGGTAACACATAGACTTCAGCAGGTCTTAGTGGATGCTAAATACTGTAGTTTCTTGAGAATTGAAGGTTTATTTATTTAATAAGTATCCTCGCTCTGGGTGCTGATGGTTTTGCTTTTACATGGGGAAGGGGGAGAGGGCTCCTCCTTGTCTTTCTGCTAGAAATGTTCAAGGGGCAAGTATAGTTCCCCTTTCTGGGTTTGTTTTTTTCCTTCTGCCCAATCCATAGCTGCTGAATCATAAAAATTGCCCGTTGACTTTCTAGAATGTCAGTTTTGCGTTTGCTAATGTTCTGCTTCTTAGAGCGCCAGTAACATCTAGCAAGCCAAGCCCAGCCAGCGCGCCTGGGGGCCCAGCTATTGCTGCTGCTTTAACTGGGGAGGCGAGGAGGAGCCTCCACGCGCCTCCGACTGTTGAACGGCCCACGTAGTGGAAATGCCTTATATAAATTACTGAATGATGACATGCAAAAGTGGTTTGAATTGTTAATCCTAATCTGTTTGCAGGCAAAAAAGTACCTCCAGTGAGCAAGGTTCTCCATCTTGTTTGTGTCCATCTGTGATGAGTGATCAGAATCCCTCCCCCCTTCTAAACTTGCTAGTGCCCATCCCTCCTTTGCTCATTAATATTGCATAAAATGAATCAAAATGAGCAGCTCTGTTAACTTCCCCACAGTCTTGAGCTGCCTTTTGGTCTGGGAAAAAAGTAGAAATACAAACTGTGCTGAAGTGGTTTTGGCCCCTGTTGCAGCATAGCCCTATCCCCAGGGGATGTCTGTCAATGGGGGTGTCGCTCTATCCCCCTCCTTGCCTTAATTCATGCAGCCAGGTTCAGTTCCCCATGCTGGTTTCACAGCAGATTTCAGTGGGATCCTCTCAGCTGCAGCAGCATCTAAAACAAGCAGGGAGTGCAGAAAAGCCCAGGATGTGCAGAAAAGCCATGGTGAGCACATTAGCCGTGGTGAGTGCTCAGGGCACCACTGCACCCTGCCCTGGCTCCCACAAGGTTTTTGAGAGCAGCAGGGACATGCCTGTCCCACAGGGACAGAATGAACTCGGGGAGCTCCTGCCACCTGGAAGGCAGTGCCGTTGAAAGGTCCCTGGAGAGGGGCTCTCAGTTCAGGGTGCTTCCACCGTGAGCCTCCTCGTCACACAGCACTGGTGTTCCAGTGCATCTGGTTTGGGATGTGGAATCCCATCCCCCTCAGTCAGCTGCAAATTAACACAGATGTGAAATACTGGCATGCACTTGCTGCATTTTCAGGTCAGCCCAAGCCATGTCAGCAGATGATATTATCCCATTTCCAAAGTCAATTCTCCCTAGTTCAGATGATCTCACTTTGACCAGGTTCACCCCCACAGACTTAGCAAGTGTGCATTGGTGTGTCAGAGAGGAGAATGTGGCACCCTGTCTTTCAAACCAAAATCACCAAAGACAAAACAGAAGGTCACTCTGAGATTTTTACTCCCAGTTCTCCCCTGCTCCTTCAGCCCTGACATCCCCAGCGTTGCCCAGTTGCCTGTGTGTGAAAAATATCTTGTGGAAATTTGAAATTCTTTGAAGATGTATTGTGTGGAATGTAATAAAATGATGATATTTTTATACAAATATCTGGGGTTTTTCTTTCTTCTTCTTTCTTTGCTAATGAGAATGCTGTTGGTTGAAGCAAAGCAGAGTTCCAAAACTCTTTGGAGCATCAGGGTTATTCCTTTTAGCCAAGTGAACCTCCAGTTCCTGCTGCGTGCAGACCCAGCTCCCAGCAGCACAGCTGCTGTGTGCTCCCTGCCTCGCTGCACTCAGGATCGGGCCATTAATAGCAGCTTTTAGATCCATTACATTTGTACCAGTCCTTATGGGAGTTTTGGGAGGCTGGACTGGCTCTTGGGATTGTTTGGGGATTTCACCAGTGTTGCCTAAGTGCTAAATTGCTCAGTGTGATTATGCAGAATTTCTCCAGCTGGGGCCCCTGGAGACAGGACATCCGACTTTCCGGGGCCCCCGGGGCTGGCCTGGCTGCCAGCTCAGCTGAGCCGCACGCTCTGTCCCTGAGCTCAGCAAAAAATGGGTAAGCCATTATCAAAATTAATAATGAAAACAGCAATGCTTTCCTCTTCTGTCAATCCCTGCTCCTGTGTGTCAGACTGTGGAGGGGACCTATGTGGGAGTGGCCGGATGCCGCAGCACCGGGTGTTTGGGCAGGTGTATGTCCCCTGCTTTCCCTCCACCTGAGTCCTCCCAACTTGCTACAGGGACCTCTGCTGCAGCAGATCTGCTTCCCATCTTCCCTAGGTGCACCTTTCACCCCTTCAGCAGAGTCAGCAGCATCACATTTCATGTGAAATATATTTTGCTGCCAGTTTGAGAGGTTTTCCCTTCCCTTCTTCATTTATTTTCCTTCTCTCATATTCTTTACCCTGGCATAAAGCTTAGCTTTGCAATGAAACTTCCTGACTTTACTAGGAATTCAGGCCATCAACAAAAAAATAATTCAAATGTGATCCCTCACACCGGCTAGTCAAACACAAGCGAGGCTGAGGACCCACGCTGCTTTTTTGGGAGAGGGCCTTTTTTTCTGTAATTGTACAGCAAAGCAAATTACACTTGTAATTTGCATTTTGTACACTTCAGCGACTGTTCAAGCAAAATTCAAAACAAATATGCACATGTGAAAAACAGGGAGGGAAAGACTGACTGATGGCTTCCCAACAAGGAAGAAAAAAATTCTGTTAAGTAAACAGAAGAAAAGGGAGAAATCGTTCAGGATTAATTATTCCGTACGTGCGCCATGGACAGATTGGCCGGAGAGTTGGGTGCTGCTCAGGCAACAGCACATCCTAGGCAAGAAAGCAGCTAAAATTAGCATGCTTTGTTTAAGGAAATAAATACAGCTTAGTGTGATTTTGATGCAAACTCTTCTGCCACTAACTTCAGGCATTTAAGCATCTACTTAAAAAAAAAAAAAAAGAGGAAAACTTTTTTAGGGAGCAGTGGGGTTCTATTTTTCAGGGAACAGCATTGTGTCCTGTGTGTCATGGGGAGACTTCGGGTGTGGCTCCCTGGTGGTATGTGCTGTGATGGTGTCAATGTTTTTATCTTATCTCTACAGTTGGTGTTGTGTTGAAGGAGCAGAAGGGGGTCCATGGGCACTCTCTGTGAGCACTGGGGCAAAGCCAGCGCCTAAGGACGATGTGAGAGAGGGAGCAGTGACCTGGCAAAGCAAAGGGCGCCGTGGGAAAGGCTGTGCTGTGCCTTGGCAATGTCAGTGTGCCCGAGATGGCTGATCGGGCAGGAGCAGGCTGCAAAGCTCATTCCCCAGCCCAGGGACCGGCCACACAGTTGGGTCAGCCTCCTGCCGGGGCAGGCACCTGCAGGATGACATTTGGCACAGGGACCCCACAGCTGCTTGCCCCCCAGGCTGTGGGGGCAAGGTTGGCTTTTCCTGGCCTGGAAATGCCTCTGCTGCCGCGTGCGAGGGGAACAAGGTGGAAACCAGGCTGCGCATGGGGCTATGTTTGGATTTTTGTCGCTCTAGAAACCCTGTGAAAACCTACTGACTTTACCAGGGCCAGCCCCCACTTACCCTGTGTCAGGGCGGCGGAGTGCGGCGTGCAGACAGCAGGCGAGGCCCCGAGGCGAGCTTGGACAGCCGCTTGGCTTTCTGCCACAGCTCCTCCATCAGTGGCTTTGGCGGCTCCTAGCAGAGACTGCAGGCGTGACTGCCAGTTTGAGGAATCGTGTCGTTAGCCACTGCACTGTAAAAACAAACAGCAACAACGGGGAGGGTGATAAACATACCAGGATGCCACAGAGCTGCCAGCTTCTCCCCCAGCTCGGAGCCCTTGTGCGGTGGCAGCGGGGGACAGTGCCACCCTCGTGCCAAGGAGCTGCTCTGCTTGGGGTAGGTGAGCTCAGCAGGGAGCACAGAACCTGCGTGTCAGCTCCTTGCCCGGGTTGTCCAGAGCTAAGAGAGAGAGAGGGAGAGGGATTACGCTGTGTAATGCCACAGTCACGCTGTACGCGCACATGCCACCACCGCTGTTTCCTTGGCCTGGTGCTGCTGCTGAGGAGAGGTGCAAAAGCAGGGCTGGAGAAGGGGTCAGGCTGCAACAGGGGCTGTGTCTGCTGCAGGGAGGGTTTGGCAGGGTACTCATTTTGGGTAGCCACCTTGGCCATCTGCCATGTGTGCAGCAGGGCCAGGTGCCACATTTTGGAGGGCAGCACCCAGGCTGGAAATAGCTGCCTGCTCGTGGCCACCTCCACACCAAGCACCCAGCCTGGCTGCATATCTCCAAGTGCTTTTGGTGGGGGGTATTCACCTGCCCAGCCATACTTTCCCACCTTATCTTCATATGGGAAGCGCAAGGAGTGCAAGAGGCTCATCCGTGCCCCCAGTCTGACAATGGTTCTGTGGTGGTCTGAGGTGTGCACAGCTGGCCACCACCAGGGCAGTCCCAAGGCAATCTGAGAATAAGGTCCAGCAGTTCCTGCACTGCAGAGGGAGGTCGAGCCAGGGAGTGGCAGCTTGTTTGCTTTCTTTAATGCTCAACTGTAGCCAAAGCACTGTTTTAATTTGAAATTTGGCAGGGATTTATCCCTTCTGTAAACTAAAGTAGTCCTGTGTTTCTGGAGGAGTGGGAAAGAGAGAAGTGAGGTGGATTTTCAGCTGGAAATAGAGCAATGGGGGATTCAGAGGGAGTGTTTCTGCCTGGAGCCTGTGCTGCTGCTTTGAGAAGTGCTTTTCCATTTGCCGAGGGTGGGAGGTGTCACCCCCAGCCCCCGGGGCTCCCAGCCAGAGGAGCAGCGCTGCGCCGCCGCCAAGCAGAGCGGTGTCAAGGCGAGGCCACGGCGGCTGCTCTGCTGTGTCAAAACAAAATGATGTGTGTTGGAGTCACACTATTACTGTGGAGAGAAAAGGACTGGGAATGAGCAAAGAGAGAAAAACAAGGATGAGAGCGGAGCCGGAGCTCTGTCTCTCGCTGCCATGACTGGGAAATGGCAATCTCTGACCCTGTTTTCCTGGCTTTGGCTGCATTTAATGTTTCAGACCCTCATGGGCACTTGTTTGGCAGCAGAGCAGCGGTGTACCTCCTACGCTCCCTTCACTGGGCAGGATAGCACTGGCCAAGAGGGATGTTGTAGCAGCAGGAGAGAGGGGTGAGCATGTAGCTGGCTGCCCTCAAGTCCTTTCCACAGTGGGGAAACAACCATGTGCTGCTTATTTCCCCAAAACCAGCAATTTGTTTTTCTTCCTCCTACACACGCTGCTCTTTTGTCCCAGCAGGCACAGCCACAGATATCACTGGGAATGAAAGACTGTAGGGAGCAGAGTTCACAGAGCACCCATCACCTGGTACATTGCTTTCAGCCCCAGAACTTGTGGACCCCTGCAGAAAGTGGGGAGCAGGAGCACAGGGATGGTGGGAATGCATCCTTGGTGCTCTCCAGGCCAGCCTGTCCTGTGCCAGAGTGGCTCTAAGCAGGCAACAGTAAGATCTGGAAATTGCTGCAAGTTTGATATATTATTTGGGAAAAGCACCTCCTGCTGAGAGGCTCATTTTGTTCAGCCAGAAGGACTCCAAGAGGCCCCACAGATAATCTGCAAATGCCTGTGTCAGGGTGAGACGCCAGGTGACAGAGCTCTGCCCCACGGTGATTGAGCTCTCCCCAGCGACCTGACAGGAGGCAGCACCTGGTGCCTGGACTTAAACCTGGCAAAGTCAGGCTAGAAAGAAACAGCAATTTTTTCTTGACGGTTGTCATTTGCCTTGGAAGAATGTGTCCAGTTTCCAGCAATCAGGGCTGGGTGTTCTCTCCAAAATAATAGCTCTTGGCTTACTGTGGAGGTCTCTGCCAGAGGTGGTGCTGCTGCTGGTAAGCCTGTGCCAGAGGGCTGGCACCGAGCACCTGTGGTGGTGGGAAGTATGTGCCAGGCCATAAGGCATGTTGAGCTCAGCTTTGGAGAGGTGAGCTGCCTTGGGCAGGTTTGGAGAGCTTTCCTGCAAGAGGCATGTGCATGTCTGTGGTGGGACACCAGAGAACCTTGTCTGCTCTCCTGCCTGCCTCATCCACCCTAGCAAAATCCCTCCCACCCCTGCTACTATTTTAACACAGATGTACACTGAAACTCTTTAATCTCTGGAAATACTAATTCTACTCTGCTCTCACTCCATGTGAGTTCATACAAATGTGGTACTTAAATCAGCCCTTGTCTGATGAGAATTTTATCTTTCTTTTTTCAGGTCTCATAAATTAGCCTTTTAGCTGGTAGTGCTCTCAGATTGAACAGATAACAGCCTTTCTTGGCATCCGGCTGTTTCCAACATCATTGCTAATATAATCTTTTGGCCATGACTGGCTAGGTGCTCACAGGCATTATTTGGCACACAGGCTTTAAAACTGGCTTTCACTCCGGAGAAATCATTCCTCATATTTAATTAAGGTTTCCCCCTAACTTTCTGGACTACCTTTCTCCAGAATATTTTTGCCCTTTAAAATGCAAGGTAAACTGTGCCTGAAATCTGCCCTTTGAGGAAGCAGCTTTCCACAACACAGAGTGATGCATGTTTCTCCCATTCTGCCCACCAGCTTGCAGGGCTTTTCTGGGGTCCACTTTCCAGGGGAGTTGCCTTCTGTGGCCTGCTCCACTTGTGACAGTACTGCTGAGACTTGTCCCAAAGGAACGTAACTGATGACAAACAGCAGGCTAGATTCTGTGACAGGCTCGATTCTAAATCATCTCCACTAGGAACTGAACTGAGACCACCAGCTTCAATTCCCACAGACACTCACACAGCCTGAGCTGATTCAGTTAATGACTCGAGAAGCCCCAGTATGGAAAAAGAAATGTTGAATTATATTTTTCTAAAGCTTTCCAGAGGGTGTAGAGCCCTGCATGATAACATACAATCAAATAGCAATGAAATGGCATGTGGGGAGCAGAAGAATGAGGGCCTGAGGAGGAAGAAAAATGGGCAAGTAGGAAGATATCATTTAAGCATGACTTAAGAGTTGTATTAGCATGGGGAATTGAGCAAATCACTAGAAGAGTAAACAGATTCTGGGCTGGGCTTTTTGTATAAATGTTCTCTCTTTTCAAGTTTTCCCAGTGCTCCTTCCTTTCAGGCTGGAAGGACTGGTGTTCTTTTGAAAGTGTTGATTAACCAATACTTTTTTATTTCTGGCTTTTCCCTCAAGGCTACCCTGGGAAATTACAAAAGGATCAAATTGCTAGCTTGTTCTCACACAAAATTTAGAGCAGCTACAATATGGAATGTCAAATGACTTCCAACTGCCTTTATCCACACTTGGACTCCTTGGCATTAGACTGTCATCTAATTTTGACCTCTGCTCACCTTTGAGCAACATACAGTTTCTGTAGGGTTGTGTGGGTGACACGGATGGCAAATCTCACTGCCTGTCTTCCAGTGGGTGACTAGCAGTTCAGACGTCTCCACGTGTGAACTGCTTTGCAAGTTATTTTTCCACATGTTTGGTTCTAAATGTCTGCAAGAGGCCCTCAGGCAGTTCTCCCAGCCCTAAGATGTTGCCATCTGGGCCTGTCAGTTCAAGAACTGTTGAGAAATTATGTGAACTCACCGCTAAAGTGAGGATTTACAGAAGGCAGTGTGCACCTGTGTTTCTTCGACAAGGTACCAGCAGCCTTGAGTCAACTGAACTACCTGACTCACTAGATGCAGAACTCATTGGCAGGAGGGGCAAGTGTTGGACTGTGAGCCTTCCTGTTGGCAGGTTCACTTGCAAATTCAAAGAAATCCCTTAATTCTTTGGGTGCAGACACAATTCTGCCCAAGGAATGAGAAGGTATCATTAACACCAGCAGAGGATCGCTGCCATCAGGGCTCAGGTGGTGTTGGGGCAGAGCATGGCTTTCAGCAGAGACCCCACTCTGGAAGTGAACCTTGAAATGTCACTGGCATGGATTGCCTAAAACAGTTGTCTGGGATAGCAAAAAAGTGTATTTGACAGTTCAGGAGGCCTTTTCAAATCCTAAATATCCATGTAAATATGCAGAAATATTCTTTTATAAGGTTTTGAATAATTTCTTTGCATGTGGCTTTTTAGGTACAAGTGACAATATTTAGTTTTGGTAGTTTGTAAGTAATCTCTCTAACTCTTTTTGCCATTTTGGCACAAGACATAAAGTAATCTTGGTTCCAGCCACAACTACTTCCAAGGTGTGACTTCTATCACTTTCTAGTCCCTGATTTTTTGCATTCCTGATCACTTTGAGACACCTTCTCATTTGAGGACCCCAAGTTACAGTCAGCTTTGAAAACTCCTCACAGATTGAAATGAAAAGACATTTTCTTTTGGAAAAATAGAAAAGAGCCATGGTAACTGTACGCAGAGAAAATGATAGGAAGACTGCACAGGAAAATAACTTACTTCTGCTCAGATTATAATATGTACATTTGGTTACTAGTCCTTGGTCTGTGCTGAAAAATAGAAAGAAATGTCACCTCTAAAAGGAATTTGGATCAGGGAAATGTTAACATAAGGGCCTAGACATGGACACCCATTTGCCTCTCTCTCCATTTCAACCATCTTTTGCATTAAAACATATAATGAAGATACATAAATTCCTGAAATTACTGTGAATTTATCTGAAACCCAAAGAGGAACTGGGTCACTGAAGCTCTATATCCAGTCAGACATATGGGAAAAGATGAAAAGTAGAATCTGTGCTAAATGGATCCAGCATTAGTGGCAAGTAATGACAGGCACTAAGATCCTATTCAAAGGTGTAAGGGTAATACCCATGAGCATGTTAATAGTGAATTATGGCCATTATGGAGGCACCAGTGACAATATTTTAGTGCTGTTCGAGTTGTCTGGTTTCTCTGCTTTTTGCTCATTCCCTTTTCTTCTTAAAAGCTGGTGATTTGGTGGTTATGAAATGTGACATAGTGTGAGGGTCCTCTTCTCTCAAGTGTGCAAAAGTCTTCATTGACTTTGGCCAAGGGAAGAAGACAGAGTTCCTCCTCTTTCCATGAGGAAGAGCCTTGTAGTTGTTTAACAATTACTTTCTTCTGGCTGGTCTCACAATCCAGTGACCAGTGGCAATGATGCCCCCAGAAGCCTCTTTTAACAAAGAGTGTTTCCCGTTTTGTTGTTCTAGTGAATTTCCCAAGAATGGAGGATGACTTCCCAAGCTCTGAGCAAGACTTCGAAGACAGCGATGATCCAGGTTGGTATCCAAATGCCACATGGACAATTCAGCTGTGGCAGCTTGTGTTTCGGTATCAGATGCTAAGATTACTCATAAACCTCAGCTTTAGTGGTGTTGGGAGCTAGAACACATTGAGAATATACATTGAAGTGGTGGCTTAGTGTTCAAAGGCATTGGTTTTCTTTTCCTGTTTTCCTTTTTCAACAGCCAGCAACCTTGCAAAGTCAATATATTGTATTTGTGTTAGGACAAGTGAAACTGATCTTTTAAGCATTAATTGCTGCTTGCATGGCATTTTGACTTGTAAATGAAGAAAATTAAGTCTGAGACCTGTGACAGATTGATTCCATAGTTTTGAACCTAGTGGCACTGGAAGGGCCAGAGTTTTGATTTGTGTAAAATGCTTGCATACTATGTCAATAGTCTGATGTCTAAAAGTGAATCAGGGTGCCTAACTTTCATGGTAGTTTGGTGCCTCACATTATTTCTAGACTTGAGTTAGTGAATCTTGCCGAGATATTCCCATATATATATACTTTAACTCTTGTAAAGCCATCACAACTCCAAGTAAGGCATGTATAAAGGTGAGGGGGGAATAAAAAGTGATCCCTGGATAATAAGTGCCCGTTCCACTGCAGATTACTTTGGATCGGATAGGAACGACACACTGTTCTCTACTAACTCTCCAGGAACCCCGAAGCTGGACAAAGAGAAAAGCTGGCTATACACCCTGGATCCCATCCTGGTGACCATTATAGCAATGAGCTCCCTCGGTGTCCTCCTTGGGGCCATCTGCGCTGGTCTGCTCCTCTACTGCACCTGCTCGTACGCCGGGCTGTCCTCGCGGAGCTCCACCACGCTGGAGAACTACAACTTCGAACTGTACGACGGCATCAAGCACAAGGTGAAGATGAACCACCAGAAGTGTTGCTCGGAGGCCTGATGGGTGCCTGAGGATCACCCTTGGCATTGTGCCCGGTGAGGTGGGCTGGCAGGGGGGTACTTCTTTTGCTGTTTTGTATGGGAACTGAACGCCATAACAGGGAATGAGGGGAGGCACTGCTCCTGCCACCAGGTCTTGCTGCCGGGTCACACTCCACCAGGACCGAGTGGCTTTCCTGCAAACCAGACTGTGCCGGGCAAGGGGGGACTGAGCCCCTTGTTTGTTGGTTCATCTTCATTTTCTGCTGATGTGAGTGGCTGGGATGTGGTGAGGGAGCCTGGTTTACCTTTTGGATGTGAGAAACTAAATGTTGATTGTTATTTCCCACCTCCTTTCTCTGGTAAGTTGCTGAGAAGGCTGAGGGATTTCTTTAGAAATAACACACACACACACACACACACACTCACACACACACGGAGCCCCTGTCCATTTTAGACTCCGTCCAGATATCATTGTAGGGATTTGTGCACTTCACACTAAGAACAGGAAGCTGTAGTTTGCAGTCCTGAAAATGGAAGCATGTTGTTACCTTCAACTTTCCTTCTCCTGGTAGCAGGGGAAAGGTGGGATACTGGCTTTACTGTCAACAGTAACAACAGCACTTTCTGAAATCATTAAGAAAGAGAATAGAAGGGAAACCCTATGTGTAGAAGCACCTCTTTGAGAGAAGCTGAAGAGCCTTAAAGTGATTTGTGAATAAGAGCCATTTATTAAATCCAGATCTTTGATTGCAACAGCTGAGGCCTTCATCAGGAAGGCCTTTATTGGAATCTCCCACCCCTCTTGAGCCTGCCATTTTTCTTTTTGCTATAATGAGAAAATTATAGATAGAGCCTGTCAGGTTGCTGGCGCGTAGGCAACGGCTTTGGGAGGGGGTTTCACTTGGGGTTTGACTTGAGGTACAGTGCTGAGGCCTCTCCAAAGTGCCAGGAAGGGAAAATGAACAGGGAAGGAGGCTGGAGCCATGCCCACAGCCCTGGGGAGCCTGGCCATGGTGTCTGCTGGCACCCCCTCACCTTCCTGGTGCTCCCCTTCTCCTGGAGCTGGGGGGTGTGAGCTGGTGCCGTCAGCACCACTGGACCAAACAGCTGCTGCCAGATCCCCTTTGGAGCAAAGCTGCACTGCTCCTAATCAGTAGCAAAACCCCCAAATTCTATCTATGAGCTGTGTTTTTGGTTTTTTTTTTACTTTGAACAAGTGCCTTAGAAGTATTTTTCCTCCAGCTGATGATCAGTGCTGTAGCAAACAGCAAGTGAGGCCTTCATCCTTCCCCACAAAATGCTCTTCTTCACCACTCTCTGCTGGTTAGAGCCCAGCAGAAATCTGGTCCTTCTACTTTCAAATGGTCTGGCTACGTTGTGTGGCAGCTGGTACCTCTCCACTTACCACTGTGCTGTGGGAGAGGAGTGTTATGAAAACAATTGAATGGAGAAAAAGAGTTGAAATGTTGAACCCCAAATCAATGCCTTCATTTCCAGTTCAGTACAGATGGATCACCTCTATCAGCTTGCACATACATAAGAAACCTTTCTGTCAGACTGGGTTTGCTTTTCTAGGGGCTCTTTGGTAATACCTGGCATGTCCTGATTTTTACATTTTACCTGGCAAGTAGTTTGGGTTGGGGGTGACATTATTTTCCTCACCAACTGCAACTGACAAAGGTGTGATGTGTTGTGAAGCTCAGCTTGCCCAGCCCCACAAACACATTGTGCAGGAGTCCAGGTGTTTGGCCACACAAGCAGCATCTGGAGAGGAGATGAGCATGAACATACGAGCAGTGCCAGAGCTGCTCCTTGGTACTGTGGGAATAGGACCATTTGTCTACTGTTTCATGAAGAGCTCCCTCAGACAATAAGATTTTAGGAAAAAACCCCTTCTCTGCTGTAAGAAAGGTGCACGTGTACTGGGGAGCGGATAGAGCAGCTGCGTCACCAGAACATCCGCGGTTCGTACACACGCGCAGAGATGCGCACACACAAAGGCCTTCATTTCTTTAATTCACACTGTGCACCCGACAAAAACGGCAGTAAATGTGTCTCTGATTCTCCTTTCGAATCACCTTATTTCTTTTGGTGTTTTTCACAGACGAATTCCACAGGGGTGTTATTTTACTGTACAAAAGAAACAGAGGCAGTGAGAGGAAATGTACCAGACCATTTCAAAGCTGGATTGCTGCTGCTCAATGATTTTGTTCCCTTCAAATCACCAGAGAGGGGAAGGATGAATGGAAAAGGACCATACAGTAGAAAAGCCAATTTAGGCAAACAATAGGTGAAAATATATAATTAAAAAGGTGATGTTATGGTGTCTAGTAGGCGTACAGAGAGAAGAGTTCATATATACATATATTCAGAAATAGTGTGTTTGCACACGCACGTGAATTCTCTGTATGTATTGTGTATGTGACTTATTCCGTGGGACTGACTCGTGTTAATGTATCTCTTGATCTGGGGCAGGAGAGTACTGCTGACCTTGGCACTAAGGTGGCACGGGCCCAGCGAAGCGCCCAGCCCACGTGTCCCGCTCGCCCCTGGCAGCTGGGGCAGGGCCCACGTGCGAGCTCGCCGGGCGAGAGAAGGCCGATAATGCTGCACAGCCAATACCTCACTTACCTCTGCCGGGTGCTTTACCGTTCTACGGAAAACTGTGTTTGATTGTAACTTCAGCAGGGAGGGGGGGAAAAGTCATCAGTGCATTCAGTTCATTGCATCCTCCTCTGCAAATAGATAAGGTTTGCTGATTGCAATTCCCTCTGTGAAATTCAGAAAAGGAAAAAAATCGGCATTAATGCCTTTGCTTAAATGGGCTGTTGCCTCCACACGCTTCCCATGGCAGGACATGTTGCTAATGGGCGGGCTGTAGTTCTGGGTGACTTCATTTTGTGGGAAGGTGCTGGAGGTGAGCATGGGAATTAAACCATTAGGAAATTATATGCAGAAATGGAAATTCTCCAAGGTTTGCAGTTCAAGGTGTTTGACCATTTACTGGCTGAGCCAGGACTTATGGACTTAAAGAGCTTTTACTGTGATTCTTCGGTGTAACAAACAAACGAAACAAAACAAAAAATAAAACTGTGTTTATATGATTTGTATAAAAACCTTTTAAAATTACTATTTAATAAACATTATGGTAGAGATTATGTTTCAGTGGCTTTTTTATTCATGAAAGAGAAGCAACAAGGAAACCAAACTGAAGAGGGCTGTGGGTAGCAGAAGCCCCAGCGAAATGAGGTGCAACTGGAGGCACACAGAGCCATGCCCACTGATCTCCTTTTCTGTGCACTGCCTGTCCTTTTGGATTACCCCAGGCTGCGTGGCACACCAAGGTAACATTGAGTTTAAACACAGACCCAGTGCACACACACAGCATCTCCCGTCAGAGCTGGGGATGGCTGGAAGATGCTCTGGCCCAAAAGCAGCACCTGAGAGCAAACCCCAAAGTGGATGCAGGTGCTTTCCTGTCACCCTGTGCCATGGCCCAGTGCTGCCAGTGATCCCAGAGAGGAGTGCATTTTTTTTAAAAAATCATTTAGAAAAATCATTTAGAACTAAAGCACACTGGTGGGGACCAGCCTGTTGCAGTTTGTCCACCTCACAAGGGTACAGGTACTGGTATCCCAGCGTATCCCTGTCCTATTTCTATGAACCTGCCGAAGCAGGCAGTGACTGGGATGGGGTGGTGTTCTGCAGTTTGGCTTCAGCCCTGTTTTTCGCCACAAAGAGAGTGGGGTCTCCTGGCAACCCCAGTGCCAAGCCTGGCTCCACATGCTTGTCTTCTCCACCCTCCCTCTGCTCTGCCACACCGCCCTGGTGGCAGCCCAGGCCCGGGGGAGCCTCGTGTCTCACAGGGGTCCCAGTTCCCTGTAGCAGGCAGCCAGGAGCCATTGCAGTGCTGCAGAAAGGAGAAGCTGTGGGGCTGAACCTACAGCTTGGAAACTCTTGTTTATTTATGGGCACCCTGACAAATGAGAGCCAATCCATCAAGCTCTGGGCACCTTGAGAGCAAATGAAATTTTGCTGCCATCTCCAACAGGGTGACCCCTCCCAAAGCTCTGTGTGTTAAAGAGGGTCTTTAAGCAATGAAGGGTGGCTGGCAGCTTAGATGAAGATGACAGTGTAGCTGCAACCTTGACAGCTCTCCTCTCACCTAGGAATAAAGAACTGATGTGCAGATTGATACCTGGGGGAGAGGCTGTCAGAGAGCAGGACGGGGACGGCAGATAAGCGACTCAATCAGTGTCAGACCTGTCCTGCCGTAACACCGCCTGTAAATCACTGCGGTTTAAGGGGAGCAGAGAGCAGGTAATAGAAACACGGCAGGCAAAGCAGATGTGTGCTCTGGCTGAGGTTAAAAGCCTGTGAGCTGGGCTGAAGCTGCTGCCTGGGCACTGAGGGGAGGCAGGCACCCGCTTCAGGAAATTGAAATCTTCAAGTGGTTTTTTTTCCGCACAAGCTGGATTGCACTTGGATGGGGCTGCTGTGGAGCCAGCAGGATGGGGTGGGACTCGGAGTGCCCTGGTGCATTTGCCATGCACACAAGGCTACCCACTGTAAGCAGGGGCCTGACTGTGGGAGCCATGGGGGGTGTTTCACCCAGCACAAGAGTAATCAGGGGCTGAGCAGGTTAATGAAATCGATTTCATCATTCTCAGGCTGCCCCAAGACGGGGATCCAGCTACCCCTGCGCATCCTCTAGAGCTGATTGCAATTGTGTGTGCACCCTTGCTATTTCTCTTGCCCCTTCTTCTTTCAAATATACCTTTTCTTTTGGATTTAATGGGAAATTTTTTCAAATAATGACTTGCTCTCTGGACAGCTGGGGTCTTGGCAGTAAGGGGAGCCATGGGGCTGACCTAATGAGTGGATTCATAATTAATTAATTGCAGGCAGGTGCAAGTAGAGCCTCCCGTTGCTTCACTCTCTTCTGTCTCTCTCTGAAGAATGCCTCCGTCTCCTGGAGCCTGGCACTATCACCAGCCATCCAACGGGATTGAGCAAACCCTGGTGCGAGCTTTGCTGTGGACAATGACTTTGGCAGGCAAGGATGCTGGTGCTCCACCTCCTCACTGAAGGGACCACAGGGAGCCTGTCCATTGCCTCCATAACTGCCAGGCCCCCTAAACCATGATGACAAGCACCCATAAAGGCACCTTGTCTCCATTGGGAAGCTCCCAGTGGCCCCTTCCCATGAAAGTTGGATGGCTCTGTTCAATAGCTGCACTGAAATAGTTCACATTTTCCCTCTTTATGCCCCAAATGGACAAACCCACCTGTCCATGAGAGGTGTTGGTGAACCCCCAGGCACTGACTCCTGTTGAGCTGAGCACTGGGGACCTGACTGCAGCCAGTGCCACCACTGCTGTGTCCCTGCTGTGTCCTTTCAGCCTTACTGTGGCTGCTCAGTAGAGCCCTGTGGTGTAAATACAGAGGGCGACACAGAGTTTTGGTCTGTATACATCTGTAGCAAAATTTGCATTGAATTCAATAGGACCCTGTTGTCACTCACGCTGATCAGGTAGGACTAGGCTTTCCTATCAACTCCTGTTACATGCAGTGACCAGTTTGAGGCAACAAACTCACCGTGTCTAAAGCAGTTTAATGGGAAAATAACTAATCCTGAATGTGTTGAGAGGGAATGACTCCTCTCTCAGCTCCTGTGTCATAACTCAGTTACACTACTAATATCCGAAATGGAAAGCACTGAATTAAACACTCAGCAGCTCTACCCCCGCCTTGGCCCGGGTGCCAAAAATCAAGGGAAGAAATACAGCTCTGCTTCCCTGTGCTGCAGCAGTGGGTGGAGGGCTGCAGGGTGAGCCAGCCCATGCTGGTGGCTCAGGACTGTTTGCTGCAATAGACTTTGCTAACATTTCCTTGGTTAAATGTTTACAAACCTAGAGGAAATAGCTGTCCCAGATGTTGCTGATCATTTCCTATCAGGTCCCTCCTGGCGCAGTGAAGGGCTGCTTTGTCACCCTTTGGATCAGCTGCCCATCTCACGTTTAATAACAGACTCGATTTCTTTACAAAAACTGTCAAAATTTCTAGCACTGTTTTTGCCCTCCTGGTCTCTCGCGTTTATGCAGAGTAACTCTGCCCTGGCTCCCAGCCCAGCCCTGTTTGCAGCCCTGGAAGCGCACTCCCGAGCAGAGTGGCTTCAGCAGAGGCACAGGACACCTCGGTGATGGGCTGTGTTGAGCAACGCAGCCGTTGCCAAATGCATTTCAACCTCGTATTTTAAGAAGACGTTCAATGTGCTTACCAAGGCTGGGGAGCCTTTTACACCACAGCAATAATCCAGCACTCGGCCATGAAATCCTCAGCACAGTGTCACATCCATCCCTTTCAGGAGAGAAGTTTTATTAACTTAGGGTGTGAAAAGTTTTGGAGAGCAAAAGTCTCTCTTCCCTCTGAGAGAAATAAGGATGATTTAAGCAGTCTGGGTGTATTTGAGATGGAGAGTGAGTCCCCCAGCTGACACATCAGAGGGAAAAACTGTAAGCCGAGGCTGCATTTATTAAAGAAGGAAGCTGAGGCTGTGCAAAGCCAACCTTTCTAAGCACTCCACGAGAGCATTTTAATAAAAAGCACAACAAGCCCACAACAAATCATGTCTTGAAAGAAAAAAAAAAAAAAAAAAAGTCAATTCCTGTCAAGGTTTGAAGAATCGTTTGAGCTTAAGGAAAAGCGAATTCCTGCTACGCTCCCCTCCCCTGCCCTCCCCTCCCGTGCGTGGAGCAAAGCCATGGCAAACGCCGCCTGTGACACACCGCAAATCACGGCGGAGAGCGGGGGGGCCGCCGGCGGCCCTCCGCGGGAAGGCCCGCAGAAGGATTGAAGCTTAGAGAAAATGGAATTTATAGTCAGAGCATTAAAATATTAAAGGGCCTTAAAGAACAGCCATGAATCTGATTTCGGAGGGAGGTGGGACACAAGTCTGTCATCGGGCAGAGACAAACGGCTGCTGGACTTGACAATTCACATAAATCTGGCGGAGGAGAAGAAATAAAGCCCAATCAGACCACAGGAAAAAAAAAAA